>JANGFH010000284.1:0-33950 GCA_025758715.1 Glaciozyma martinii | reverse complement strand
GGAAGCTGCCGAGGTGGGTAGAGGGGATGGGGACGAAGCCCATGGAGGAGGTGCTGCGGCTTGCGGAGGAGACGGGAGTCCAAATTTCGGGAACGGTGTTGCGCGCGATGGAGGTGGACAATCTTTGGGACGTCGAGGTGATGAAGCTAGACAAGAGGCAACAGGCGAGGTCGCTGGAGCAGGAGCAAGGGCGGGGGGAGGACACGCTCGACGTCTGAGGGCGTTGCCATGTAGTTAGTTGACCTTTGTTCGAGAAGCAGCGGTCAAGAAGCTCAACGAGGAAAGAAAAAGATGCTGTTCCAACGATTGTACACACTGTATCCGACTAATGCATCCGCATCAACTCCTCGACGAGCTTGAGCAACTCCTCTCGACTGGCGGTGAGCTTCTCGTGCTCCGACCCTCCCTCCATGACGGCGTCAATCTCCTCCTTCGAAAGCTCTGCAAACAGTTCGACGAAATCGCCATCGACGAAGCCTGCTGGAGGAGCGATAGTCCGCTCCGACTTGAAGGATCGCCAGCTGCGTAGCGAGGTCAGCTTTTTGCTCGAGAGGACTATATAAAAGGAAGCGACGCACTCCTCCTGCTTGAGCTCGCCGACGCCCTTGACGACTTGTCGCATGTTCCGCTCGAGGTCCGAAAGGACTTTGGACGACGCAGCATCTAGCTCGACGAAGACGCCGAGAGATCGTATCTGAACTCGGTTCTCTCCCTCTCTATGCGAACTCGACAAAAACTGCGCTGCCATCATTCTGCGCACCTCGAGCTAATCTCCAACCAATCCACTCCGGGTCTCCCCTTCCCTCCCCACTCCCACCTCCCTCGCCGACTTCCCCCCATCTCTCCCGACCCCTCTCCTTTCGCTCATATCCTCGAGCGTCTCAGCTCTTCCCAGCGCAACCCCATCGCGATCGTACATCTCCGCGAGGGAGAGGTTGCAGAGACATCGCGAATGCGCGGCTCGAACGACTGAGGTAGGAGCGTCGAGGGTGTAATGGGGTAGGAGAAGAGCTTCGAGGAGACAGCAGCACTGCGCTGAGCGTCAGCGAGATCCTTCGCGAAGAGGGGAGGACGCACGGAGCTGATCACCACTGGCTTTCCGATCGTGAAGAACCGCTCGAATCCCTCAGTTCGATAGTGGACCTCGACGTTCAGAGTGTTTGAAACCCTGATCCTCGTCTGCGTCGCGGGCAGCGTCGAAGGCCGTACGTGGTCATCGTTCGACATTCGAAAGATCCGTTTCCAGCGGTATTCGGTTCCCTCCGCGAGCTCGACGAGTGGAGTGGAGTCGATTCGAATCTCGTCGGTTGGAAGAGGTGGAGCGGATGTGCGGCGAGGGGCGATGCGGGGTGGAAGATTGGGTCGGGTGGGAGGAATGTGGGATGAGGTGGGGAGCGAGGGGAGCGGAATGGCGAGAGGTACGGGAGAGGGGTTTTCGAGGATGGGAGTGAGGTAGTGGCGCCTTGCTAACGGACGAGCAATTTTGGTGGCGTCGGTGTAGAGGATTGTGAAGGATTGGGCGACGAAGGCGGTGATGCTGAGGATTTCAAGCTGGGTCGGAGGAGCGAAGAGGGTGAGAGAGGTGTGGATGAGAGATGCGACAGTCAAGTGTGGCGAGGAGAAGGTAACTGCGAGGGGCTGGAAGGAATTTAGTGAGCATGAGCGAGCGAAAGAGCCAGGAGGCGGACGCACTCCAAGGTCGGGAGAGAAGTACTCGATGTGCTGATCGAGCGACGCAGGGAGTTCTCCTGGTGCAGCAGGATTGGCGGTGAGCCAGATGGCTACTGGAGGAGACTTGAGGCTGCTCTGCACCGCTGAGCTGAAGCGGACCGAAGCTTTGACTGGGAGAACGAGGTCAGCGAGGAGGATCGGGGTAAAGAGAGCAACTGCGAACTGTAGTGTCGGATACGACCAAATACAGATCGCTGGAACACCGCCGTCGACGAAGGAACGATGAAGCTGAACTCGAATCTGGTGGCGAAGGGAGGATCAGCGGGGGCTCCTCTGCAGCTCACCAGGACTCACGCGTGATCCCCAGCTTCAAGTATCTCGCCCCCCAGATCCAGCACAAGCTTCTTCTCCAGCGCCGTGGTGCTCTCATACGGCCAAGTCCCTCCCCCTGGTCCCGCAATCAGCTCGCCTGATAGTTCGATAACGGCGCGCAGCTCACCATAGCAATCGCAGAGCCCTTCCAACACCACACGCACCGATATCACCTCCCGCCGCTTGGGAAGAGTGAGTAGAACCGACCCTTGCACGAGTGGATCGTCCGTCGGCGCGCTCGTGGAGGGGTGGAGAAAGACCTGATCTTGGTGGAGCGTGAGCTGGAGCGTCGGCTTGGTGAGGAAGGGCAGGCGCTTGGAGAGGGACGGCTTCTTCGCGAAGATCGATGGCATCCTCGTGGGTTTGTCGAACCAGGCGCGCTGGCGGTGAGGGTCGAGTCGAACGATTCGCTCGAGGGGGCCCCAGATGGTGCTTAGGTCATCGAGAAGCTGGCGAGGACGCCAACAGTCCAGATGGGGGCGACGCGGCAAAGCAGATGGCCAAGAAGGATCGAGAGGAATCTAGAGCAGACGACTTGCACGAGAGGGAGGGAAGCTGAAAGAGAGAACCTCGCTCCGAGGAGTCTACGCAGCTTTGAATTGCAAAGGTATTTCAGAGCGATTTCGGCTCCCCAGCTTCTTCTAAGCCCTCTAGCCCACAATGTCTACCTAACGACTCGTCCCGATGAACCAGCGACGCCTCCCGCTTGACCATCTCTGCCAGCGAGAGCTTGCAGACGCACCGACTCCTCTCCTCGAGGATCGAGGCATCTTTCGAGGCTGCGCATTCGTACGCCGGTAGGAACATGTTCTCCAGTCGGCAGCAACACTTTGTTCCTTGAATGATCAGCGCCAATCTCTAGATCAGTGAAAACGAGACGCACCGAGACGACCTCCACCCCCTTCCCCAGCGTAAAGTGTCGCACTCCTCCTCCATCCACTCGATAGAGCACTTCGAGAACGAGCTTACTTCCAATACTGATCGCGGTTTCCGTCCCCGCGAGCGTCGAAGGACTGATGGCGTCCTCATCCGCCATTCGCAACGCATCGCTCCATCGCCATTCCCTCCCTTTCTCCACGTCGGCCAGTGGGGTCGGATTCGCGAAAATTCGAGTGAGGTAATGACGGCGCTTTCGAGGCTTGTGATGGCCGTCTTGGATAGTGACGGTTTTAGCGAGGTAGGTCGTGATGGCGACAATGGTTGCGAAGGTCGGAGGGGAGAGAAGGAGGAGGGAAGCTTGAAGAAGGGAAGCGACGGTGAGATGTGGCGAGGAGTAGGTAATTGTTAGAGGCTGCAAGAATGGTCAGCGACGGAGAGCAGACAGAGGCGGGAGGACGTACCCCCAGATCTTGGGAACAAATCACGATGTGCTCCTCGAACGGAGGTGGAAGCTCGCCAGTTGGAGCTGAGCTTGCGAGCAGTAGGATGGGTACTGGAAGGCTTGCGAGAGGTCTGTGAAGTGAAGCAAACTCGACGGAAGCGCTGACTGCGAAGAAGGAGGGTCAGCCCTCGCTCGCGCGCTCGAGAATGAATTGTGCTCCACTAACCATGATGGCGGATATTCCCGAGGTCTGTTTGCACAGAAACGGCAGTTGAAGAAGGTATGATGAAGCTGAACGCAAAGCTGTTGAGGAAGATCCAAGTCAGAATGGAGTGGCTGGAGGAGCATCGCAGGAATGAACTCACGCATGTTCTCCCGGTGCAAAGGCTTCTCCATCGAGTTGAAGCACGACTTCCTTCCGCAGAGTAGTCGTACTTCCGCCTTTCCCATCGGGAGAACCTGCGCGATCCATCAGCGCAAGCCCGTCTTTCGCATACGCCACTCCTCACCGCGGATGCTGCAGATCCCTTCCAGTCGGACTCGGATGAATCGCACAGTCCTGGCTTTTGGAAGCACCAAAATCACCGTACCATCCAGGATGGGGTCTTCCGTGGGACCGAGCGAAGCTGGGTGCAGGGCCAAGTCGATTCCGTGCGAGCTGGATTTTGAGCGAGGGCGAGGAGGCGGAGAGGCTTTCGAGTAGCATTTCGAGCTGTTCTCGAAAGTGGTGGGCAGGGAACAGAGCAGAGATCGACGATTAGCACCCATTGACCTTTCATTGCTGAAGAAGCAGAGGGTGACTCACCTTTCCTCCTCCCCCAATCCCAATCGTGCCGGCTAAAGTCCGGCGCGGCTGAGGAGAACGTGCAGAAGACGATTCCAGCAATCAGGATCGAGCAAGCAGGAATAAACAACGAAGAGCCCTTGCATTCCAGCAGTACACCCAATACAACGACCGATCCCGGAACTCCGACTTAAATCGCCAACGCGGATTTCGAATCCCCCTCCTCCCCCAGCACGTTCCACGCGCTCAAATCGTGCGGCATATCGGCCCGCTCGAGAGCCAGTCCATCGCGAGCCCACATCTCCGCGAGCGTGAATCGGCAGAGACAGCGAGGCGAGCTGGTGAGGGCGGCGAGTTTGGGTGCGGAGGGAGAGTAGGCGGGGAGAATGAGTCCTTCGAGGAGGCAGCAACACTGCGGGAAGCTCATCAGCGAGATCCTAGGGAAGAAAAAGAAGCAGAGAACGCACTGAAGCGACGTGGACCTTCTTCCCCACCGTGAGATGCCGCTCCTTCCCATCACCCTCGCTATTCCTGTACCGAATCTCGACGAGGATCTTGTTCCTGACCCGAATCCGGGTATCGCTCGCCTTGTGCGTCGAAGGGCGCGTAGTATCGTCGTCCGGCATCCGCATAATTCGCTCCCAGCGCCACTCCTTCCCCTCCTCCAGCAGCGCCAACGGCGTCGCGGGAGGGTACGCCTGGTCCAGTGCGCTCAGGACGTCAAAATGAGCGTCATTCGAGGCAGGATGGAGGATTTGGGCGAGTGGGTACCGCCTCGCGCGAGGTTGAGCGACTTGGGAAGGATCGGCGTAGGTGATGGTGAAGGCGGGGGCGATCTGGGTGCGGATGGAGGTGATGATGACCGAGGCTGGAGGTGCGAAGAGGGTGACGGAGGTTTTGACGAGCGAAGCGACGGTCAAATGAGGGGAGGAGAAGGTGACTGCGAGGGGCTGGGGAGGGATTAGCGAGGTTGAGAGCGAGGGGGGAGGAAAGAGCGCACGCCGAGGTCGTCGGAAAAGTGTTGGAGGTGCTCTTCGAGAGGTTCCGGAAGGTCGCCTGGTGGTACGGGGCTGGAAGTGAGGTAGAGGGGGAGTTTTCGGCAGCTCAGGATTCGGTTGAGACCAGAGTAGAATTCGATGGAGGCTTTGACTGGGGAGCACTTGTTAGCGAGGGTTGGCCACAACGAAACAGGAGAACGAACCTTGGTGACCGACAGTACCGAACCCAGATCGCTCGTAAACCGCCGTCGACGAAGGAATGATGAAGCTAAAGTCGAATCTGCCGGAGCGAGATCAGCCTGGGCGACTGCTTGCGAGACGAAAGGCCTCACGTGTGGCTCCCAGCTCCAAACGACTCCCCCTTGAGGTCCAGTTCCAAAGTCTTGAGCAAAGTCCGCGAGCTTTCGTACTTCCACTTGTCCCCACCTGCGTTTCTCGTCAGCGCAGGACAATCCCTCGCGAGCACTGCAGCTTACCGCACGCTCCACACAGCCCTTCGATCGTTACGCGGATTCGGTGAAGAGCTCGTCGTCTTGGCAGGGACAGGTGAACTGTCCCTCGAACGATTGGGTCGTCGTGGGGCCCATCCGAAGACGGGTGCAGGAAGATGCGGTCCTGCTCGAGCGAGAGCTTGGCGGAGGGCTTCGCCAGGAACGCAGGCAGGTGGGCAGAGGGAGACATCCTCCAGAGGGAGAATGGAGGAGGAGAAGAAGGAGCTGCCAGGCTCAAGAATCAGTCGGTGGGTCGGTCGGCGATCCATCTTGCTTCTGATTGTCCTGGGGAACGATCAAAGAGGTGCGGGGAGGGATACAGAGGCCTCGAGCGCTGAGTCAGCCAGAGGTTGCCCTTGGGGCCTTGGTATTGATCAAGGGCGGGCAATGAGACATCTGTTGAGCTGAGCGCTGGGCGACGGAACCTTGCAGTGGAGGTCCGGAGTAGCCACGGGGGCGGGTACAGCTCGAGAGGAAGGCGCCTGCTGAAGACGAACGCGTTGGTCCTGAAGGCGACGGCGGTGTCGCGAGAAGGCTTGCGCCAGAGCAGAAGGGCACGCCGTGTTCTCTAAGCCTAGAGAGGAGCAGTAGGAGTGCAATCGCAGCGAGCCTGCGCAAGAGTAGGAGTCGAAGAGACAGCGAGCACGAAAAAAATACACAAGACGCCTCTTCGACTTCTTCCGCTCGGCCTCAACGCGCCCCCGCCAGCCTAGGAGCTCTCTTTCAAGCTGAAGTTCATCCTCGTCTGCACTCAGAGTCCGCTCGACGAGTTCCGCCTGCCGGAGCTCGCTTCAATCGCTCAGCTCTTCAACTTTGAGCTGAGGTACGAGGATGCCGTCCCCGACACCACTGTGAGCTCGCCCACGGCCGGAACGCAAGGAGGAGGAGCTAATGGTGGCGTGTAACGCAGCGCCCGTTCATGATCGTCCACCTGGAGAGCGAACGCGAAGCTCGTCTGCTCGGCTCACGCGCCATCTGCGTCAAGCACATCTGGACGCACTGGGCAGACGCCGGGGCGTACGAGCTGCTGCACGAGGAGGTCAAGAAGGTCGAGGAGGTCTGGAAGCCGTACGCGATCTCGCGAGAGACGCCGTGGAAGTTCAACGTCGCGACTTTTGGACGAACGATCCCAGTCCAGGAGCAGATCAAGGTCATCGAGACGTTCCGGTACATGGCGTTCCGGGGACCGATTCAGCTCGAACCGCTGCCCGAGGTCATGGTTGGAGTCTTTGAGGAGTACGATTCGGGTTGCGGGAGGCAAGTGCGAGGGAGGGACACGGCGGAGATCAGGCACCTCTGGATGGGGAAGAAGGTGAGCTATGCGTGCGGTGGGGACAGGACGAGAAGAGGGAGCTGACGAGAAGCAGGTGTGCGATGGCCAGCGGAGCAGGATCCTCGACTTCAATTTGAAGAAGAGGAGGTACATCGGGACGACGTCGATGGATGCAGAGGTCTCTCTTCTCATGGCAAACCAAGCGCTGGCGAGCCCTGGGTCGTTGGTCTACGATCCGTTTGGTGCGTTCCTCTGAGCTCCCGAGATTTGTGCGAAACCTGACGAACGAACTCGCAGCGGGAACGGGCTCGATGCTCATCACGAGTTCTGCGTTTGGCGCGCTGAGTTTCGGGAGCGACATTGATGGGAGACAATTGCGAGGGAGGGGGGAAGGAGGTGCGTGGATTCGTGGCTTTCGCATTCGCAGAGCTGACACCTCTGCAGCGCCGTCGATCGTTTCCAACGCTGAGCAGTACGGCCTCCAGAACCGGATTCTCGACACTGCAGTCTTCGACATGACAGTGCGTTCACCTCTTTTACTCATCGCCACCACACTAATCCTGCCCCGCAGCAACACCCCTTCCGCACTGGCGAGCTCTTTGATGCTGTCATCACCGACCGTACGTTTCCTCCGCGCGATCTCCCTCCTCGCTAACCTCGTTACCCACAGCTCCCTACGGCGTCCGAGCGGGCGCGAAGAAGCTTGGTCGCAAACCCACTGCCCGTCCTTTCGTTCCTCGCCTCATGCCCGGCCGCACCGATCCCGCCGGGTTCGCTCACCTGTTCGTTCTCCCCTCTCCCTTCTCGCCACAATTCTGCCCCCCCCCCCCCCCCCCCCCCCCCCTTTGATCGAACGCAGACAAGACGACTACGTCCCCGCGCAAACTCCCTGGGAGATGGAGGACGTCATCTCCTCCCTCATCACCTTCTCCCTCTTCCTCCTCAAGCCCGGCGGGCGACTCGTCTTCTTCCTCCCCACCGATAACGCAGAGTACGCCGACGTCGATATCCCCACTCACCCCGCCTTGAAGCTCGTCAGTAACTCGAAGGAGGATTTCGGCAAGTGGGCGAGGAGGTTGGTCACGATGGAGAAGCTTGGGAGGGACGAGTTGGAGTTGGTCGGAGGGTTGGAGAAGCTTGGGACGGGAGAGTTGGATAGGGGGATTGTGAGGGGGGCGGAGGAGGGGACGAGGACGCCTGAGGTGGAGGGGGAGGAGAAGAAGCCGGGACATGCAGGATTTAGAGACCGGTACTTTGAGTCGTTCAAGGTCCCGTTGACGAAATGAAGATGTCGTCTTGTTGTTTTCGGGGCTTTGGTCGAGCCTTGCGGTGAGAAGGGAGAACCGAATGAGGTAGTTGCAGTTCTGTAAGGAAGGGTCCCTTCCTCCTGCCATCCTCCGAATCCATCCAGCCTCCTCCTCACTACCATATGTATTGGGATCGAGCTGCTTCCCCAGCCCGCCACATTCTTCCCACCACGGACTAACCACTCCTCCTGCTGCCCCACGCCACCTCGCTACAACCCCTCGTCCCTTCTTCGCGCACAAATTCAGCGAGCTCCAACTCTGTGCGATCAATCTGCGCCCGTCTAGTGGCGCCATTGTGGGCGCAAGGGGCGGATTTGAGGTCGGTGAAGAAGGTGCGAGGAGGGAGGGAGAGGGCGGAGTGAGGGGGAGGGGGAGAGGAGTGCGAGGAGGAGGTGAGGAGGTTGGTGGAGGTGCGAGAGGGTTGTTGGAGGGGGTGGTGTATGAGTAGGTCGCCGAGATGGGCGGGCTTGGAGGGTGAGGAGTGTCGTGCGGAGGGTAGCGAGGGTCTTCAATGGAGGAGGATGAGGGGGAGAGAGTGTTGTCGGAGCCTGCGTGGAGCAACAAGGTAGCGTTTGGATTGGATTTTTCATCCGGATACGGAGAGTGGACGAGGATGAAAGAGGACTCTGAGGGAGACGGAGGTGAGGATGGAGTGGCTTCAGGCGGGGGAGGAGCTCGAACCTTTTGACAACCTCTCCCGCGGGGTCGTACTCTGTGCGACTCCCTTTGCATAGATTATGGAGAGGGGCTGGGGAGAGAAGATGGATTCCTGCGAACGCAAGCGTCAGCTGGGGTGCGAGAGGAGGGAAGGACGAACAAGGCTGTCCACGAGAACATACACGGCGGAAGGAGGACCTCGCTTAGCTCCCTGGCTCTGGATAGATCTGAGCTGTCGTTCCTAGAGAGAGGGCTGGTCCCAACGGGTCTGGCAGAAGGAGAGCGAGCTGAGCGCCATGTCAGGCCCTGGACGCAGAGCGGAGCCAGCAGCCTGAGTCGAATCGGTCCAGTAGACGAAGCGAACAGGAGCAGGAGTTGTAGATGGTTGATTTGTGTGCTGCCTTCCGCCTCTGCCAACCTCGTCCGACCGAGGACCAACTGGCCGGGTGATGGGGAGAGAACGGCGAATCCAGGATCGTTCCGCCCGCATTGCTGGAACTGGGTTCGAGCAGTGCCTTGATGGAGCAGTTTTCAGGGCAGGAAAGTCGGAAAGAGAAGGGAGGGGAGGGGAGAGAGAGAGGAAGAAGCTCAGGGCCAAGTGCGAACGTGTGGGTCAACCTCCCCTCTTCACCCTGGTTGACCACGATCCGCTCCCCTCGGACTTCGAGATTTCTTTCTTTCTCCTCTCCTTCTCTCCCTCCTCCACCCTTCGAAACCGAATTCAGTGCTCGTGCCGACGCGCGCACGCACGGCGGGCCGCTTGGAATCCTGGCGCACCTCCTGCCCGCCTTCCGCTGGCCCTCGTCCCCTAGCAATTCTCATCAGGTTAGTCCCTCTCCTTCGCCTTGCCCAGGCCCAGTACCAGCAGCAGCAGCAGCAGCACCGCAACGAACTCCTATGAAGAACAACATTCTGCCCTTCGGGGTTTGACAAAGCTCAACAGTCATATCAATTTTGATGAACAACTCTTCTTCTACATTATCTGAGGGGGTTCGCCATGCTCTGCTGCTTTTGCTGCTGCCTTTGCGCTAAGATCAGGGAATGTCAGAGAACGAGCGCTGACTTTCGCACTTCCCTATCCTCAGGTGCTTCGAAAGCTTTTCATTCGACAAAGGACGACACTCGCTTCGCTGGGAGCTGTTGGGCAGCACGGTTCACTCGGTGGGACAGGAGAGCTTTAGTGGCAGGAGGGGAGCTGTCGTTTCAGTGCAGCGAAGGACTCGCCGGTCGAGTGGAGGATGGTTGAGGGCCTCTTTCTGGAGGGAGAGGTGCTGCCGGATCCTGGGAGCTGCGTTCCTTGTTGCAATTGCCTTCGATCTTCTACCGCACTACTGCTGCCGACTCAAGAGAGCAAACGTATCGTAAGCTCGTAAGCTTGGGCTGGACAGCTCGTCAACTGGTTGCCGCCGAGGACAAGGGCCCAAGGCCGGCCTCTCGCGCGCGCCTTTCTTCCTCCTACGCTCACCTTCCCCCCTCCCGACCGCTCGCGCCTAGCTCCACGGAAACGCCACCATGTCAAGCAACTCGACAGCTCCATCTCAGGCCTCTCTAACGCCCGGCGGCTCGAATTCCCTCCTCGACAGCTCCTCCGCCGCTCCAACCCCTGGCCTTCCCCAGCCCAAAGCTCCCCTCCCTACGCTCCCCACCGAGATCCTTGCCCTCGTCTTCCTCGCCGCCACACCGCCGAGATTCAGGGGGCGGTCCTTCTTCCTTCGCGACGTCGCGCGGCTCTCGTCGACTTGGACCGACTGGGCACGACAGGAGCTTATGCGCGACGTGGTGCTTCCGGATCGGGCTACAATGAAGCTTTGGCTCGCCTCGAAGAAGCAGGAACTCCCCGGGAGCGGGAGGAGCAAGAAGAGTACGCGAGGAAGGTGCGGCCGACGAGGGTCAGGAGCCTTGAGTTCGGACGAGAGGGCGCGAGGATGGACATGTCACCTCACGATTTGGCGGACGCCTCGAAGGCGTGCGGTGAGGTCGAGGTCGTGAGGATTTTCGGACCGTTCAGTGACTCGGAGGCGCTGCAAGTCGGGAAGCTGCCCTGGGGGAGGGGTGAGTCGAGTTGCCTCTGCGGAGACCTGCCGGCTAACGTGTACCATCCAACAGGCCTTCGTGCTCTCGATATCGACCTGACGAACTACCCCTTCAAACCCTTGAGCTTCGACTCTCCCAACGCCGCCAGTCTCCTCCTTCTCTCAACTCCACCACCTTTCCCTCGTCGACCTGGGCATCGACGACACCCCCTCCCAGCCCTTCTTCTGTCCCCAAAAATTCCCCTCCCTTCGCTCCCTCGACCTCCTCGACGTCCGTCTGGAACGCGATCGTTCGGACCCCACCTCGTCTGCCCTCCTCCACTCCCTCTCAACCCTCGCTCCCCAACTCTCCGCGTTCCGCTTCGCCACAGGCGACGCGACTTCGGTCAGAGCTCTCCCGCACTTTACCTCGCTTGAAGCTCTCGACTTGCGCGCGCGTGGTCCAACTTCGGGCCCGACGCCGCATTCTTCGATCGCCTCCCTCGCGCTCCAATCCGACACCTCCGTATTTCGGGAACCTGTGGTGCAGCCGCCTTTCTTGGTGCTGTCGAAGCGAACAAACCGGCGCTGGCCAACCTCGAGCGCGTCTAATTGCCGAAGGAGTGGGTGGAAGCGGTCGAGTGGGAGAGGATTCTGGAGGCTTGCGAGAGGAGGAGGATTAAGATTGTGGAAACTGGAAACAATTATGACGGGATGGAGTGGTGGAGGATGATGGGGGAGCCGGGGGGAGAGAGGAAGGTGGTGTGAGTGAGCGAAGACGAAGGTAGCGGGAATAATGGAGGGAGGGAGTTTTGGCGATTCTGGGAACCGATTTTCGGCTTGTGATCGGGCTTCCAGGAGAGGAGAAGAACTGTACGAGATTGCCCTCGACCAAGGGCATCTGAGGGACTCGAAAAGTCGCCAACGTCGACCAAATGCGCAGGAGGAGGAACGAGATTCCTGCCTGAAGATGCACTCTGTCTCGCGTCCTAGTGCTGTCGGAGACTTACTGAAGGCGTAACGCTGAAAGCGCATTTGCTTGATCGTTGAGTTTGCATCGACCACGAAGCCGCCAAAAGCTCGCTGCCGAACTGCGAAAGCTGCAATTGCGAAGCGTCGGGGGTAGATGCACAAGCGGGGGTAGATGCTAGCTGGGATATGACTCTTAGAGGAGGGGGGAAGTAGCACGATCAAGGTTCACGAGATAGACAAAGCGAGGAGAACACGACAACGAGAACGAGCACCGAACCACCCACCCCCGCTCACCACCTCATCCTCAGCTCATCCGCCTCCTCCTCCCCACACACAATCTCACTCCCCCTTTCCAGAACCTCATTCCTCCTGACCCCCCTCCTCGCTCCCTTCCCTCCCCTAATCCTCGAACCCGGCGCGAACCCCACCCCGATCTCCCGCTCCGACGCAGCCCAATCGCGCTCGTCGACGGCGCGAGAACTTGTAGTACGAAGGAGGTAGGCGAGATCGTCTTCGTCGGAGGGAGGGCCGGAAGAGAGGGCTGGGTCGAGGGGAGGGGAGAGGTAGCGAGGTGGGAGGTCGAGCGAGGTGTCGGCTGGCGAGGAGGCAGGACGAGCGAAAGTCGTGCGAGGGGCTTGGGGAGAGGGGGAGGTTGGTCCGAGGGAGTGGGAGGTGGAACGAAGGTGTTCGAGGATGATCGTGTCGTCTTCGTCGTCGGCGTCCATCGCTGCGAGGTCGAGGTAGTCGCCGACGTCGAACTCCTCTTCCTCGACAGGGTTGACGCGCGGCTCGCGCAGAACGCCTTGAGCTTGCAGAGAGGCAAAAAGCTCCTCGACGCTTCCTTCTTCGAACGTCTCGAGTACGAACGACGAGTTCATCTCGGAAGCAAAAGGGATCGCGCTCCCTCCGTTCGGTTGCTCGACTGGCCTGGGGAGTTCGTTCTGCGCCCTCATCTCCGCGTCTCCGTTCGAGTGGTTCGAGTTTCGAGGCGAGGGGAAGCGGGGAGTCGGGAGGCGCTGGGAGGGGAGGGGAGAGCCGAGGATGGCAGGGAGGGGGGAAGGAAGTGCGGAGGAAAGCGCCGCGAGATCTATCATCGGGGAGTCTTCATCCTCCTCTCCTGCTCCCAGGGTGGCCGTCGCGTCGAGGACGTCGCGGAAGACCGGGATCCGGGGACTCGCGAGGCTGACCCTGCTGAGCGGCCTCCTCGACGTCGATCCACCGGCGGAGGAGTGGCGAGCCACGGGCCGAGGACGCTCGCCGGTGGTGATTGCGGTGGTGGAGCGAGCTTGAGCTGGGGCGGGGTGAGGAGTCGGACGAGTGGCGGAGGGAGGGCGGGCGTTTTGGAGCGGGCGAGGAAGGTTAGACTTGTCGCCGAGGACGGCATGCTGGAGAATCGGGATTTGGGGAGTAGGCTCGGAACGCTGGCGCGGAGCTTGGGGGTTGGAGATCGAGAGGGCAGGAGCTTGCGAGGAGAACGCCTTGGTCGAAGGAGCGGTCGCGTCGTCCATTTGCGCATCCTCGTCCTCGACTCGCGGGATCAACTTTCCACGCTTCTTTAGGCGCTTCCCCTCCTCGTTGTCTCCGCTCTCCTCTCCTCCAACGGGCACGAGATCAGAAATCACGTCGCGTTCCTTCGCCTTTGCCGGAGACGGGATGGTCGTCTTCTTTCGAGTCGAAGGCTTTGCGCGCTTGTCCGAGGTGCGAGAATCGATCGACTTGGAGGCAGGAGCGGAGCGGGGGCGCAAGAGGTCGAGGTGAGGGAGCGCGTTCGCGTTGAGGAGGACCGAGTCGGTCGTCGGAGCTCGCGCGCGTTTGGTCGGTCGCGAGGGCTAGAGTTCCACAAGCAGCTCAATCACCGTTCCCATGACTCGTCCCCACTGTAGAGAAGATAGCGCACCTGTCCTTCTCCGCTGTCCGAGTCGCCACTGCTCTCCCCATCCGCCTCCTCCCCCTGGACTTCTCCCCTCCCACGCTTCCTCAAGGCGGCTCCCAGACCATCGGTAGAGCTCTCTCGATGCAGTGAAGGTCGCTTGGTGGCTGGAGAGGCGGGGGTGAGGACGGGACGAGCCGAGGTGCTGTTGGAGCGCTGTCCGCGTTTGCCGTACGTGACTTGGCGGCGCTTCGGTTTGGGTGGTGGGATCTCGAGGGACTCGTAGTCGGTCTCCATGCTTTGAAGGTCGCTCGAGTGGCTGAACGCGAAGGTCGAGCGCGTTGAGGGCGGAGGGATGGAGAGAGGAATGGGAGGGGGTCGAGCGGGACCGTTGGTCGTTGACGAGCGCACTTGGAGTCGATTCGAGCGCTTAGCGGTTGTGACTGACTGTGTACTTGCTCTGAGGACTGAGGATGAGCGCTGAGCGTTGCGGTCGAAGGCAAACCTCGAAGTCGACGCGCGATTCGACGACGACGACGCGATTTTCTCCTCTCTCTCACGTTCGTCTTTGCTCCTACTCTTCCTGATCTTTTTGAGATCGGTTTGGACAGGACCAGCTCACAACTGAAGCAAAAGGAGTTCCGGGGGTCTGATTTGAACCAGCCGATCAACACGGTTCGCGTCTTTGCTGCGCTCCTCTCCTCCTTCCTTCCGTTCTTCCTTCTCCTCCTCACGCTCCTTACCTTTTTGGGGACAAGGTAAGCCGTGGCTTCCTCCGATCCTGATCCTGGGTCACGAGCTGACCTTCCCCCCTCCTCGAAGATGAAGCTCTCGCCGCGCTTCCTGGGCACGTTCGCGCTGTCCCTGCTGCTCGGAGCTCAGGCACAGCTCCTCTTCGACGAGAACAGCTTCGATAGCGTCGAGGAAGCTCCCCACGCTAACGCTGGCCTAGGAGTCGTCCCTGGCTTCGAGTTCCCAGCGTTCGGACACGGGCCTGGGAAGCGAGACTTTCAGCTCCAGCCTCGAGCGACGACGACGGAGGAATCGACTGCGACGACGACGGAGGAATCGACTGCGACGACGACGGCGACGGCGGTACCGACTGCTTGTGCGCCCAAGTACTCGGTCGCGCAGATGATCACTCGTACGGGAACGTTGCCCAAGCCGACTACGTTCGTCAAGCGCCGGACGACAGGGAACCAGCAGGGACTGACGCTCAACGGCGCCTCCTTCCGGATCGTGGGAGCAAGTGAGAGCTTTCTCGAGGTGTGAGAACTGGAAGCTGACCCACATTTCGAGCAGACATCTACTGTGCGTTCGAAAGTCTGAGCACCGGAGTCCGCAACTCACTCTCGCACTCTTCGCAGGGCTGTGTCAAGACGAGAACGTTCTCCCTATCGCCAACTACACTTCGAAAGCTCGTATTCGTGAAGCTCTGGCGATGGCAGTTGGTGAGCTGATTCTCCTTCCCGAAAAAGAATCGCGCTGACACCTCTCTTCGCAGCAATGGGCGCGAACACCGTGGGTCCTTCCTCTCCGCTCCTCCTTGAGAAGCTCCTGACCTCTGTGATTTACGATCTTTAGGTTCGTCTGATCTCGTGTGGCACCAGCGTTGGGAACTTGAACTACTCGATCGAACCCTCACTCAATGTTTTCGGCTCGTTGCAAGTTTGTCGTTTCCTTGCTCTCCCGATCGGACCTCGAGACTGATGCCTCCCCATCGCTCCAGTGGGACATTCACGACTACGCAATCTTCGCAGCAAAGCAGTACGGCCTCCGCGTTATCCTCCCTCTGACGGACAACTACCAATAGTGCGCTCTCCTCCCTCCGCACCCTCGCAAACGCTCACCATCGCTTCGCAGCTACCACGGCGGCAAGTACACTTTCCTCAAATGGCGCAACATCTCTACGAGCAACTTTGGACGAGCATTCTACACCAACACGCAAGTCATTGCCGATTTCAAGGTTCGCCGTCCGCTCGCTACCCCCTCCGTCCTCACTGATTCCTCGACGAACTTCAGGCGTACGTCACTCACTTTATCAACCACAAGAACCCTTATACTGGCGTTATCAACGGACGAGAACCGACGATCATGGCTTGGGAAACCGGTTCGTGTCCTCTCGCCGTGCGAAGGGCGAAAGCTGACGGAAGGGCAGGGAACGAGATGGGAGCGTGGCAGGGGACGGAAGGGTTTCCTCCTGCTTCTTGGACGAAGGCGATCGCGGCGCTTTGCAAGCAGTTGGCGCCGAGCCAGCTGACGATCGCTGGGGATGAGGGGATCTTGAAGTGCGTCTTTTTGTTCCGCGTTCTGGCACTCTGGCTGATGCGTTCGTCTTTCTTCCTTTCTTTGCAGCCCTGACAGTGGGATTTTCGTACGAATCTGGCTCGCTGGCGAAGCGCTGATTATTCCTCTTTCGCAGCTGGGGCCAAATCTCCCGCTCTGGGAATCAGTGTCGTCGATATCGTCTCGGATCACGCCGTGCGCCCTTTCTCCCTCCGTTTTGAAAGGCTCTCGGCTCACGATTAGGGCACAAGTACCCTCGCAGCATCTCCCTCTTGAACAAGCAGCTTCCTCTCTCTATGACTGCGAAGAAAGGCTTCCTCATCGGTTCGTCCTTCCTCCTCTCGACGGGAGGAGAATTTGACGGATCCCATCGAGCAGGAGAGTACGACTGGACGAACAACAACGGCGGAGACTCGCTCGATTCCTACCTCGCTGCCATCGAGAAAGTCGCTTACCTCGGCGACATGATCTGGTCTTTGTTCGGGCACGACGACCAGTGCTGCGCTTTCGTTCAGCATGTGAGTAGGTTGGGATCTGGAGCTGGAGAGAAGCTGATGGGTTGAGTAGGACGATGGGTTCTCAGCGTACTACCCGAATGGGAACTCGGTGGCGGAGCAGGCCAACCTTCTCAAGGTCGTTCAGCATGTCCGTCGTTCCTCTTCCTTCCTCGGAACCGGTACTGACGCTTCTCTCTACAGTGGTACCGGTACCTCCCATCCTCCCTTGCAGCAAGAGATCGAGCTAACGACTCTCGCAGGATGACGGGGAGGACGGTCCCCAAAGTGATGCCTGGCGTCGCTTGCCCTCAGCCCGTCTTTTGATCGTGCTGCTTCCGATATTTGATATACCCCTCATACTACACAGCTTTGCCTGCCATATCACCACCACTAGATTATGTGTTCGTTGGGAGGTGGAGGCGGGAGAGAGGAATGTCGGGTTGCGGTTGGGCTGGATGGAGTTTGCGGCTTTCGAGCGAGTGCCGTTGGCGCTGGCGCTGGCGCTAAGATGGACGCAGTACCTTCCGAGCAGGTTCCGGCGTCCCCTCGTTCCGCTTGACGAAACTGCTCCTCCTCGGTCCCCCCTCCCGACCCACGAGCGAGACGAGCAGTAACAAGACGAGCAGTGCGGCGAGCAGAGTCAAAGTGGATCGTAAAGCTTCCTTCAAGTCAAGAACGAGCAGAACCGTAGCTCTCCAGCCTCCTCCAACGCGCGCATACTCCTTACAACACGAACAAACTCCCGCCTCATGCCTCAATCCCCCACCCCACCTCGCCCCCTCACCCAACCTTCTTCATCAACCCACCCTTCGGCGCACTCGGCAACCCCAAGTTCCCCAACCTCTCCCTCGCCTCCTTCGCCTGCCACCTCTTCTTCTGCTGCTCGACCCGCATCCCAAAGATCCCCCTGTTCAGCACAAACACCGTGGGCGGTGGAGTGGCCGGCGCGGGAGGTGATAAAGGAGGTTGAGCGAAGAGGGAGGTCGTGGAAGTGGCGAAGGTTGAGACGGCTGAGATCCCGGTGGAAAGCCAGGTGCTGTCCTTTGAGGAGGTGGTGGAGGCGGCTTCTTTCGCCTTGTCGGCTTTGCGGGCGAGTTTCTCCTCGAACTCTTTTTTGACGCGGTCGATCTCTTCTTGTGGGACGATGGGGGCGGTGGAGGGGACGGGACGGGCGAACTGTGGTGCGTGTTAGCGGGGGAAGAGGTGGGGGAGGGAGCACGCACGCCTGGGTCGGTGAGGTGGGAGGAGCAGGTGTAGAGGAAGTCTGACACGTCGGCGTTGGCTGCAAGGAGGGTCAGCTTTCGTACGAGGAGCGCTTGGAGGAGAGCGTACAGAGGCAGGCTACAGTCTCCTTGGAGCAGATCACGCAGGGCTTGGGCGTTCCGACTGTTCGAAGGTGGTACAGGTTCGTGAGCTTGGGAGGTCCTGCTGGTGGTGCGCCTGCCATTTTCTCGTACAGAGTCCTGAGCAGGCGGGTCGAGAGAGGAGGGCAGGAGGGAGAGAGAGGGTCGGCGCGTTCTTGTTCTTCTACTCCTCTTCCTCCCAGGCTGAACTCCCTTGCCAGCGTCACGCCGAACATCTGAATCTCCAGGTGAATCGAGTAGAACCAGCGCCGCCGAACTCGCTCTCCTCGGGACCAGCAGCTCCAGGCCAGCAGCCTCTCGACGCAATCGCTTTGGTGAGCTCAATCTAGCGCTGGGGGGCACAGAGGCAGCAGCTAACGCTATCGTAGCCCACGGTGGCCAATCCTTTCCCAGTCACTCTCACCAACTCCGCCCAGCCACCCCTCGAATCCATCATGCTGGCCCCGATGGCGACGCTCAAACGCGCGGCCGCCCGAGCTCACAACGCCGTCCACACCGCCGAACAGCTCGCCGAGGATGCAGATATCATCAGCGCAAGCTCAGAGGAGAGCGACGAGGAGGCACCCGAGGAGTTGGAGCCGGAGGAGGCGCGCGAGGTGGTCGAGGAGGTGTATGAGCCTCTGATGGGGAGGAAGGCTGGGAGGAGCAGGAGCCGGAATAGGCACGATCACGAGCATCGAGCAGAGGGGCAGGGGCGCAAGGTGCGCAAGCTCGAGGTGTACTTGAGCTACGGCTGCTTCCTTATCCTTGGTGAGTCGATCCGGAGAGGAGTACGTCTTTGAGGAAGCTGACTTGCTCTCGCACAGGCGCCTGCGTCCTCCTGCCCTGGAACAGCGAGATCGTGGCCAGCACGTACTTTGGGGCACGATTAGCAGGGTCGCCGTACGAGGCGAGCTTTAGCTCCTGGCTTGCTCTCACCTTTACGTCGTCAAACCTCTGCTTCCTTGCTCTGGCGAACGCGACCCAACAAGGCGTGCGTCCTGCCTACACGTGCTCTTTGTCGTAGCTAACGACCGAACAGGCCAGCCTTGCCAAACGCATCTCAGTTTCGATCGTCGTCATGACCGGAGTCCTCTCCTTGTTTATCGTCTCTACGCGATTCTCCTCCATCGAACCCAAGTGCGTTTTCCAGGTCTTCCGTCTAGCGACACTAACCCACTCTTTTCCACAGCACCTTCTTCACCCTCCTCATCCTCTCGACCATCGCCCTCGCCGCCTCCGCCTCGTACCTCCAGAATGCGACGGTCGCTCTCTCCTCGCGCTTCGGGCCCCTCTACCTCCAAGGAATCCTCTCAGGCCAAGGCGCCGTAGGACTTGCCGTCGCCCTCCTCCAATTCGTCTCGGCCTACACCGCTTCACCTCCATCTCTCGCCCCCACCACCATCAGCGAGGCGATTCGCACCAGCGCGTTCGTCTTCTTCCTCACCGTCGCCGCATTCTCCGCCCTCTCCTTCCTCGCGCACCTCCTCCTCACTCGCCTACCCCTCTACCGCCTCGTTATTCGCTCCGCCTCACCCACGGCCTCCTCACCCAAGAAGACCCCCTCCCTTCGCATCGTCGAACGCAAAGTCCGCACCCTCGGGCTATCAATAGGCTACATCTTCCTCGTCACCCTCTCCGTCTTCCCCTCTATCACCTCGACCATCACCTCGGTCCACGCCGAACGAGGTGGGCTCAGAAGCCCAAACTTGTTCGTCCCAATGGCGTTCATCTTCTTTGCGGCGGGGGATTGGATCGGGAGGGCGATGCCGCAGGTCGAGCGGTTGGTGTTTAGAGATCGGAGAGCATTGGCAGGGGCGAGTGTGGCTCGGACGGTGTTCATTGTGCGTGCTCCCTCGTGCGCCGGGAGAGCTTTGCTGATGAGGCGTTCACAGCCGCTCTTCCTCATGTGCAACGTGCAAGCAGGCTCGATCACCGACACGCCGATCATCAACTCGGACACTAGTACGCTTCCTAGCTCGCAAGGAACGAGCTCGACTGACCATTCTCCCCGAAACGCAGTCTTCCTCGCCTTGATGCTCCTGTTCGCTCTTTCGAACGGGTACACCTCGACCCTCGTTATGCTCGCAGCCGTCGTGGATCCCTTACTCGAGGAGGACGAGATCGACGTACGTTCCTTTCGCGCTCTCGCTCGAGGAGGGACTGATGCTTTGCGCGCAGATTGCGGCGACGTGTTTGGCGTTCTACCTCACGTCGGGGCTCGCGGTGGGGAGCTTGATTAGCTTTCCAGTGAGGGCGGCGGTGTGCCGCTGTAATCCGTTCTTGTGAGGTGGAATGCATCGACGGAGAGTGGGGGGGTCCCAAACTGCTTCGCTCGCTACTCTCGCTCTCGCAATTGGATCTATGCACTTCTTTGCACCAGTTGATATGTACACGGTGCTTCTTTCATTCTTGTAACGATCTAACTGCGTCGGGAAGAGGGCGTCAGCGGCAACTCGAGCGAAAACGGAACGAACGACGCACCCTCTATCTCTACTCGAACATGTAAACGCGCGCCTCGAACGGTGCCAGCGTCTCGGTCTTCCCTTCTTTGGCCGTCGAAAACAGCATCGTGTCCGTCCCCACACTCTTCGCAGGCGGCACGAACGGCTGCTCCGTGTCCGAGAAGTTGAGCACGACGAGCGCCGACCTTTCGTCGGTCCTACTGCGCTTCTCAAACACCATCGTCTCCTCGTTCGTAGGGTCGAGGAGGTGGAAACTCCCATAGACGAAGATCCCCTTCTCCGTCTTGCGAAGCGCAAGCATGAAGCGGTAGAACGCCAACGAGCTCTCCTTGTCGTCCTCCTGATCCTCGGCGTTGATCTCGAGGTACGAATCCATGACCTTCATCCACGTCTTCTCGTTTGTCGAGAACCCAGCCTGAGGGGACGAGTCCCAGTGCATAGGCGTACGAGCGTGGTCCCGCGCGACGAGCTGGATCCCTGCTCGACCGAGCTCGAGGAGGTGGGCTTCGTGCTCGCGTAGTTCGGAGACCATGTTCACCGTGCTAACGTCCTTGTACTCGTCGAGAGACCAGTCTTTGGGCATGTTGATCATTCCGAGCTCCTCTGCGAAGGGAGTTAGCGACTGCGGACGAGAAATGCGCTAGGGGGGAACGTACGGCCTTGGTAGATGATCGAAGTTCCGCTCAGAGTGAGGAGGTAGGTCGCGAGCATCTTGGCCGACGACACGCGGTGCTCGGGAGCGTCGGAGCCGAAGCGAGAGACGGCCCTGCGAGAATTCGAAGTTAGCGACCTCGCTCGCGAACTTCGCTGCGAAGATCGATCGTACCTCGCCTGATCGTGGTTCTCGAGGTAGGTCACTGCCCAAGCGTGGTGCTGAGGCTCGGTGAGGACTTGCGAGTCGATCGTGATCTTCTTGAGCTCTGGGAGCGACCACGTCTTTGCCATCAAGGGGTAGCGTCCTCCGGCCTTGTCGAGGCTGTCCCGGCGACGTTAGCAAGGCACGAAGGCTGGGACAGGGAAACGGACGCACTCTTGAAGGTCGAACTGGATCGTGAGGTCGAGAGCAGCGGCTTCGACCGAGATGTAGCTGAGAATGTCCTTGAGGATGGGCGTGTTGGGGAGCTCGCCGATGGAGACGGTGCTGCAAAGGGGAATAATTGTCAGCGGGAGCGAGGGAGAGAGAGGGAAAGGCGCAGACTCACTCGTACTTGGCGAAAGTCTCCTTGCGCATCTCGCGCAGGAACTCGTGCAAGCGAGGTCCGTTGCAGAAGTACGTCCCTGCGGGCTGCCACGGCGTCGTAGGGTCGACGACGGGCGCGTCAGGGAAGTCGAGGTGCTTCGAGTACATGTTGACCTGCGAAAAAAACAACGTCGTGAGCGACGCCGGTTCGGAAAGGGAAGAGAAAGACGCACGGTGTCGATGCGGAATCCGTCGAGTCCCTTCTCGAGCCAGAACAGAATCGCTTCGTTGTACGCTGCCCGACGAGCCTCAGGGTTCTCCCAGTTGAGGTCGGGCTGCTCGGGGCAGAAGTAGTGAAGGTAATACTGCGAGCGAGCGAGCGAGCGAGGTTAGCAAATGTAAAGAGCACCAAGGAGCAAAACGAACGCACTTCCTCCGTGAGCTCATCCCATTCCCAGACACTTCCTCCAAAGCAAGTACGCCAGTTGTTAGGAGGGTGACGAACGCCGTCGACCATCTTTGCGGGCTTCCACATGTAGAACTTGGCGAAGACAGGCGTCAGCACGAGGTCGAACTGCAGAGCGGAGGGAACTCACGTCTCGCTTGGGGTTGGTCTTCGAGGAGCGACTCTCGAGGAACCACTTGTGCTGATCCGACGTGTGATTGATGACCAAGTCGAAGATGGCCTTCATGCCCCGCTCATGGCAGCCGTTAATCTGTTCAAGAAGGAATCAGCGATGCTTCGAGGCCTTGTGGACGTTCGCATAGTCGGAGACGTCGTCTTGCAGGTCGGTCTGAGGAATGTGTGCACTTGGGGAAGAAACTCACAATGGCTTCGGCGTCCTCGACTGTTCCGTAACTGTGGAGCGAGAGGGTCAGTTCTGGAGAAGGACGCCGGAACGCCACTGCAAGCGACGCACGCCCGGTGGACATCCGTGTAGTCGGAAACGTCGTATCCCAAGTCGACCTGAGGACTGCAGGGGTCGAGTTTAGCTTCGAGTCTTGACAGGGAGTAGAATTTTTGACAGGGAGGAGAAGGGAGGGTGCTCACCTCTCGTAGAACGGGCAGACCCAGACGATGTCAACTCCCAGGGCCTTGATGTAGTCGAGCCGGGACGCGATTCCCTTGAGGTCTCCGACGCCGTCGCCAGTCGTATCACGGTACGAAGCAGGGTAGATCTGGTACACCACTCTGCAACGCGGGAGGAGGAGAGGGATTTCGGAGAGAGGTAAGCAGCTGGAAGCGCGACCAGGAGGGGAGACAAGGACGCACGACTCCTTCCACCACTGAGTGACTTGCTGTTCGGCCATGCTGAAGGGTAGATGAAGGTTGAGGAGTTGGCGAGGTGCTGGTTGAGCGGAGTTGGAGAGGTGCTGGTTGAGCGTGGAGGGCAGAGGAGAAGCAGTAGAAGGTGCTCGGGCGAACCGCGCTGCCCAATCGATTGGGAGCCTCGCAAGCAGGTGTCCCAGGCTAGCAGCGCCGAGGCAACGTGTTCCCCAGGGCTTCAAGGCTGAGCAGAGTGGACGAGGATCGATGGAGCCCCGCGAGGAGGAGATGAAGCTACTGAGCGTCGCCAAGGGAGCTCCTCACGTCACGCACGCTCCGGGTACTCTTCTCCCCGCTCTCTTTCCCTCGCCAGACAGGATCAGCTCGGATAAGGGCGTCAGCCACTCGTCAGCCCGCCTGCTCGGGAGCGAGAGGGCAGCTCATCGATCCTCTGCTCAGCGATTCGTCCAAGCCTTCTCGTGCAGTCGCCCGTTCTCTTTTGTTCCCAGCCCGTGCCTGCCCAGTCCACAGCCGCTTCGTTCGCGCGGGTGGAGTGCGTGTGCTAAGCCTTAGCGAGCGCCACATGCTTTCGAGATCGATGAGGAGTTGTTGGTGCCCCAGATCCTCCCCACTCTGCGCCTTGATCATCCTCGCTAAGAACCCCAGACTCTCTCGCTCGTCTTCTCCCCAAGGACTCCTTCCAAACCAAAGAAGCTCTCGACGCCTACTCACCCCACCATCAAGGCTTCCTCACCCCGATCGCACCCCACCATGGACATCTCGAACGAGAACGAGAAAGGGCAAGGGAAGATGACCCTTCAGGACGCCCGCGAAGGAACGGAATCCGAGCAGAAGATGACCTTGCGCGAGGGACTCAAGCTATGTACGTGCTCGAGTTCCCTTCGAAGTCGACTGCAGCTGACGACTTGCACAACAGATCCCAAAGCGATGGCTTGGTCGGTCCTGTTCTCGTCAGCGATGTGCGTCCTGCCCTGTCGTTGCGCGCGCAAGTTCCTCTACTGATCCGTTTTCGCAGTATCATGGAGGGATTCGGAATCGTTCTCCTCGGTGAGCTCGCTACTCTCCAGGTGCTAAGGAGCGAGCTGACGCCGATTCGCAGGCTCTTTTTATGCGTTCCCCCAGTTCGTAGGATACTTTGGCGATCTCAACGCCGACGGAACCACGACCATCACCCCCGCTTGGCAGGCGGGACTCTCCAACGGTGCGCTTATCGGTCAGCTTTTTGGACTCTGGCTCAACGGAATCGTTAGCGAGGTTCGCTTCCCTTCTTCTTTCTCGTCAAACCGCACACTGACGGCCATCCTTTTGCAGCGCTACGGCTACCGCAAGACGATGATGGTCTCCCTCACTCTGATGGCCGGCACTGTCTTCATCCCCTTCTTCGCACCCAATCTCCCCGTACTACTGGTCGGAGAGCTTGCGATGGGTTGCTGCTGGGGAGTGTTCCAAACTCTCGCCCCTGCTTATGCTTCGGAAGTATGCCCTGTGGCACTGCGAGGGTACTTAACGACTTATGGTCAGTCCAGTCTGCGCCACCTTTCTGCTACCCGGTCGATCGCTGATCCTCCGAATCATCCAGTCAACCTATGCTGGGTTATGGGACAACTTCTCGCGAGCGGTGTCCTGCGTGCGCTATTGAGTCGCCAGGACGTCTGGGCCTTCCGCATTCCTTTCGCTCTTCAATGGGTACGCTCTTTTCTTCTCCTTCTCAGCTGCGACAAGAAGCCAACTCGTTTCGCAGATCTGGCCGCTGCCGATCGCCATTGGCTGCTTCCTCGCCCCCGAATCTCCCTGTGAGTCGACCTTCGCAGCTCGCTCCTTCACTTTCGCTGACGATCCGAAACAGGGTGGCTCGTTCGCCACGGAAAGTCGGCTGAAGCTCGCAACGCTCTCCTCCGTCTCACCTGCGCCAAAGCTGGCGACAAGAACTTCAACGTCGACGCGACACTGGCCATGTGAGCAGCGTTGCTCGCCGCTCTTTCTCCTGCAGGAGCTCACTCCTTCCTTGATCCAGGATCACTCACACAAACGAACTCGAGAAGTCCGCCTCTGCTGGAACTAGCTACTTTGACTGCTTCAAGGGTGTCGACCGCAGGAGGACCGAGATCGCCTGCGCCGCGTGGATGACCCAGAACCTATGTGCGTTTTCCCCCCTCTCTCTCTCCCCTCGCTCGACCGCTGACTTGAAGTTTGATGGCTCTTTCAGGCGGCTCTGCCTTCATGGGATACTCGACCTACTTCCTCACGCAAGCTGGCCTCGCTACCGAGGCTGCGTTCAGTATGTCTCTCGCCCAGTACGCCATCGGCGCCATCGGGACGATGGGGTCGTGGGTCCTCATGGGGTACTTTGGTCGTCGAACGCTGTACATCGTCGGGCTGGTCATCATGACCTGTTTCCTCTTCATCATCGGTGAGTTCCCTGCCTCGACTCCTCGTTCCCGAAGCTGAGTTCTCTCCCCAGGCTTCTTGGGCATCGCGCCAGAGGAGAACACGAGTGTGACATGGGCCGTGGGAGGGATGTTGCTAGCCTATACGTTCGTCTGTTCGTCCCCCTTCTCTCCTCCTCTCGAGCTCGCAAACTGACCGTCCTGGTTGAAAAGATGTATGTAGACCACTTCTCTCCTCCGAGCTCTCGAGCTCGCAAACTGACTGGTTGACACTCGCAGGATATCACCGTTGGTCCTGTGTGCGTGCATCTCCTGCAGCCCCTCGCTCGACCCTCGCTAACGTCGATTCCTTTCGCAGCTGCTACGCTATCGTCGCGGAGATCTCTTCGACCCGCCTTCGCTCCAAGACGATCGTCCTCGCCCGTCTCACGTACAACCTCGTCGGAGTTGTCAACAGCGTCATCATGCCCTATTTCCTCAACGAGCAGGCTCTCAACTGGAAGGTGGGTTCAGTCCTTTGCTCTCCTCCTTCGAGCGCCGATCTTGCTCCTCCGCAGGCCAAGACTGGCTTCTTCTGGGCTGGATGGGCAACGGTGTGTGCCGTCTACTGCTACTACCGCCTCCCCGAGACCAAGGGAAAGACGTGCGTCCTCCTCTCCTCTCTAAATCAAGCCGACACTGACGACGTTCTCGGTCAGGTACGGCGAACTCGACATGCTCTTCCTTCAAATGGTCCGCGCGCGCGATTTCAAGACGACCGAGGTGGATCAGTACAAGGAGCACGATATGACTGGATCGGTGGCGGACGAGATCAAGAAGCCTGTTCAGATCGAGCATGTAGAGTAGTGGAATGGAAAGATCGTGTAACAGTACTCAGAGACCAGTGGGATACGTTCCGGTGCGCGAGAGTGATTCTCGAGGGCCAGTCGATCAGGTCCCCGCTCACCAAAAAATTTCTCGGCAGCGAGATTCGAGCGTCTCGATTCGCTCGCTGTTCTCGAGGAAACAGCGGTCTTCAGCCGCCAGTTCGCTGCTGGAGCGAAGGAAGCTAACGATCTCTCTTGCCTCGCTTTGGAGCTCCTCTCAGCAATCCTCTCAGCAATCTCTCCCTGTGCTCGCCACCCGATTCTCGATACTGCGCGCGCGAACAGAACCAAACACAACGTTCCACGGCGAAGCATCTACGCAAGTAACTACAAGCTCTCCCACTTCTGCTCCCCAACACTCACAAGCCGATCAAACAGCTCGTCCCTCCTCGCAACATGCGAAAACTCCCAGCACACCCCCTCGTGCGTCTCCTCGTGCGGCACCTCTCCCTTCCCCAGACCATCCACAGCCCTCTCACTATGCTCCTTGAACCTAAGCTCCAACCCCATCCCCTCCAAATTCGTCGCTGCGGCCCAACCGAGGACGGCGCGACCGATCCAGACGCCGTGCTTCTTGATTTCGACGAGGTCGGCGAGAGGAGCTTGGAATGTGGTAGTGGAGGGAGAGGAGAGAGGCTGGAAGGAGAGGATTGGAGGGGAGGAGAGGGAGTGGGAGATGAGGAGGTGGCCCGAGTGGCCGGAGAGTTTCGCGGGGAAGGCTGTGGCGAGATGGATTAGTGGTGCGAGGGAGAAGGGAGAGCGGGACGCACATTCGGGAGTCTTGAGGTCCTTTGCGCGACTGTGGTAGAGGAGACGATCGATCTTGTTGCCGACCTGCGACGAAAAAGGATCAGCAACGACGCGCGAAAGATCCAGCGAGGAAAGACGCACTTTCTGCCTCCTCGTCTCCCCCTCATCCTTGACCTTGACGTCTCCCCCGAACGTAGCAACCTTCTTCGCGGCGGCCTGCATCCCTCCAATGAACTTCTTCGCTCCCTTCTTCGCCGCTCGATGACCGAGTCCCTTCTTCTCCTCCTCCTCCTTATGCTCACGCTTCTCCGGCTCCAGCTCCCCTTCTCCAAGATCGGCGCCAGTCTTGTTCATCTCGGTCTTGACTTCTCCAGAGGAGGGAGGCGAGGGTGGAGGAGGGAGAGGTTGACCGGCGGCTTCAGAGACGCGGAGGAGGTGGAGGACGAGTTGAGCATTCGTAGGGACGCGCGAGAAGAGGGTGCTGCGGAGACCTCGTCAGTTGGTCCAGATCAGGAGAAATGGAGGAAGGAGGACGCACTTGCGGAGATCGAGACGCTCTTGCCAGTCTGGTACGACCTCGACAAACTTCTTGGCGGAGCGGATGAGGAGAGGCTGAGCGAAAAAGCCGATTCCGAACGCGAAGGAGGCTCCTTGGGCCCAGTAGTGCGCCGGAACGAGGGCGGTGATGAGGATGATGGGAGCGAAGATGAGGAAGGCGAGCTTCTCGCGAGCAAAGTTCTTGGGGTAGACGGAAGGAGGGGAGAGGGCGCTGCGAGAAAAGGTCAGTTCGGTCGTTGTGAAGGGGGAGCAAGACGGGACGTACTTTGCCCACCGCTCCATCGCATCTGCGAAATCTCCGAGACCGTCCTGAGCTCCTCGTCCAATCTTCCCAACGATGGCGTCCCTTTTGACCTTTGCCTCCTTTGCCTCCTTCTTCTTGTTGCCCTTTTCCGACGAATCCTCCTCTTCGCTCTCCTCCTCGCTCTCGCTGCTCTCCTTCCCAACCTTCTTCCCCACCGTCGCATTCCCCTCCCACTTGGATCTCCCTCCCACAATCACCTTGACGCCAACCCTCTGGACAATGTTCGTAATCTCCCAAGCTTGCTCCTCGATCTGTTCCGCCTTGGAGCGGTGCTGCGCCGGGTGCTCGGTCGAGGAGAGGAGGGTTTCGTCGCCTTTCTGGTTCGTCGGGTCGGTCGCAGAGAGGGGTTCGCCATGGGGAGGACGAGGAGCGGGGAACAGGATCCGTCGGGAACGCGGGAAGAGGACGAGGGTCATCTGCGAAGGGGGTTAGCGGGGTCGTGATGGAGCTTGCAGAAGAAACGCACGAGGAGAGTGGCGATAAGAGGGATAGCGAGAGAGTAATAGGCCGAAACAAAGTATGCCTGCGAGCCAAGTCAGCTCTGGTGTCGCGAGAAGGCGAAAGGGAACGCACGACGCAGAACGCAGCCGTCCTCGTTCGCTCCTCCGGCGTCCACAGCATCAACCTCCTCATCTCCCTCGCAAACAGGATCGCCACCACTCCCGCCGAAGCGTACACGCGCTCGAAGTTGTTCTTGAGCGCATCCGAGTTGAAAGGGACCGCCGGGAGAGTCGTCTGTCGCAGGTCTGGCTCCCCTGCAGGAAGGAAGATGGGAGGAGAGAGGACGTGGGTGATGTGCTGCGTTACACCGCGGAGTATTAGCTCCTGCTCTACCATTTGAACAACGCCAGAGAACGCACCTTGTCGAACGCGCGCTGGAGAGCCCACAGTTGATCGTCCTCGATCCCAGGTACGACTGTCCCTTTCTCCTCTTCTCCACGCAGCTCACGCTCCCCTGTTTTCGTCTTCTCCTCCTCGGCAGGAAGGATGTGGTCGGGAGTCTCCTCGATAGCTGCCGCGTACTCTGAAGCGGAGGTGTTGTTGCCGAGCGGGAGGGGAGGTGCAGCTGTTGCGGTGCCACCGGCAGGCAGGGCGGGAAGAGGAGGACTGCCTGGAGCAGGTCCTAGTGTTGGATCCATCGTGAAGGCGTTTCGAGGAGGGCAACCAGCTCCAAGAGAAGCGAGCGTCGACACTTGGCCAAAATTGTGACGTCAGGGGCTTTTTGGAGGGGAGGGAGGTAGAGCAAGAGGGAGGCGAAGAGAGATGAGCGGGAGAGTCGTAGAGAGATGAAGTAGCTGAAGGAGGAAGAGAAGCTGAGGTGCGCTGAAACGAAGAGCTCGGCGAAATCGACTCGACGCCTGGTTTCGGAGTCCGGTGGAGGTTTCTTCCCAAGTCCCACTCGCCCGCTCAGCGCCCTGTGAAGCTGGTTACGCTTGATAGCTGCTGCCAACCGAAGCTCGAAAGGCGGTTGAAGTGTTGAGCAACACGAGAGCATTGGCTGTACGGCGCTTTGGCGGGTACTGCTGCTCGAGCGAAGAACTTCCTCACACCTCTCGCGGACCAGTTCGAGAATTCAGTGCAGAGCCACAGATTGAAATCGCAACTTTCCCGCCCGCTGAAACTCCCACCCGACATCCTTCAAGTCCTCAGACCACCCTCCGATCTCCCCCCGGCTCCCCCATCCTCCTCCACCACTCGATACCGGCACCCACATTTTCATGTAGCTCAATCGTGACGTCTCTCTTTTCGCAAGCCTCCAGCATCATCGGCCACGCGACCCCCTCCACCCACCGCTCTGGCAAGTAGACGCGTTCGAGGTTCGCCAGCGCCGGTTCGTTCGCTTCGACAGCACCGAGGAAAACGTCGAAGCCTTCGGTGCCGGAGATACGGAGGTGTCAAAAGTGGAGCGCGAGGGAGATGGTGGAAGAGTGCAGCGTCGGGCCCGAGATTCGACCACGGGCACAAGTCGAAAGCTTCAAGCGAGGTAAAGTGCGGGAGAGCTTCAACCAAATTTGCGTCGCCTGTGTCGAGGCGGATCGTGGAGAGTTGGGGAGCGAGGGTTGAGAGGGAGTGGAGGAGGGCAGGGGAGGTGGGGTCCGACTCATCGCGTACGAGACGGATGTCGAGGAGGTCGAGAGAGCGAAGGAAGAGGAGTGTTTGGGGGGAGAAGAAGAGTTGGGAGGGGGTATCGTCGATTTCCAAGCTGGCGAGAGAAAGGTGGTGGAGGTGAGAGAAGGGGGAGAGAGTGGCGGCGTTAGGAGTGTCGAAGCTGAGGGTGCCGTTAGAGGGATAGTCCGACAGGTCCATCTCGAGAGCCCGAAGACCTTCCAGCACCGCACGTCAGCAAGCAGGTCTCGCAGAGGCAGCTGGACTCACTCGTCCCCCACGGCAGATCCCCAACGCGCAGCACCTCGTCAAACGGCCCGAAGATCTTGACAACCTCGACCTCGTCGCACGCCTTCATGGCGCTCGCCAGATCCTGCGGCGACAAGTCCGCCCTCCAGGGTTTCCCAGCTCGAGGCTCCTGACCCTCGTCGGCCGCACCTGCCTCGCGCCCGCGCCCTCCCGCTTGCTCCTCGTGAAGTAGCCCCCACTCCCAGCGAGCTTCAGCTCCTTCGAAGCGAGCCAAAGCACCGCTGTAGCCCGATCCGGAAGCACCACGTCGCGCATAAGCTCGTGCCGCGTCCAGTCGGCCCAAGTCGAGGACAGCAGCACCACGTCGCGGAGGAAGGAGGACCGCCCCATGAATATCGGCGGTGTGGCGGCAAGGAAGACGAGGGCGAGGATCTCGTTGGGGAGTGTGGGGAGGGGGGCGTCGGACGAGCTGAAGGGCGCAGCGGTGGCGGAGGAGGAGGAGGAGGTATCGAGAAGCGATTCCGGAGCGGCAGACGCGCCAGGGACGCTCGATGCTGACATGCTTCGCGTATCTGAGCACTGACAGGCGCAGCGAGAGGGTTAAGGCAAGGCGAGGGGAGGAGAAAAGACCCGTGCCCGCGAGATTTTTTGGCCCAGGTGTCTACCGCGAGGTCGCCCACAGGCGTCGCTGGCCGATGATGAACTGCTCCTCTCTCTGGCGAGTAGCTCCTGTCAAACGTCGACTTGCACCTCAAGCTTCATCCTTGCCTCCCTCAGCCCGCTCCCTCTGAGCCAACCTCGTCGACCTCTCCCTCCTCCTCCCCATCATCCTCCTCGCGACCAACGTCTCCCTCCAAGGTCCCCTCATCGGTGCCCTCCCCGCCTTCATCCAACGCGCCACCAGATACGCCGGCGTCGACCTGCCCGGATACAGCGTCTCCAACGCGCTCTGCGAGAACTCGCTCTCCATCGCAATCTTGAGCGCCTCCATCTCGAGCCCACTGCTCCCTCCCTCGAGCTCCCACCGACTGACGATGGGCGCCGCTGAGGACCTAAGGAATTTGGGCAACTCGAGTCCCCTCACTTCGCGCGACCCTCGCAATTCCGCCGTCTCGCCCAACTGCTTCCTCAGTTCCTCCTGCCGCTCCTTGAGCAAAAACACCCTAAGCGCATGCCTCCCCCACCCTCGTACGAAAGGCGAAGACCTCCTCGACTCGCTCCCCACCGCAGCGCGCGCTTCAAACTTCCTTCCTCGCTGGGCTTCGAGCGCGTAGACTTGGAGCATGATCGTGTAGGCCGCCGGCGGGAGGACCCAACCTTTCTTCCCTCCCTCGCGGGAGAGTTGAGCTGCCCAACGCGCGGAACGGAAGACGCGTTCAGCGAGACCCGTTCGACCGGCTTTGGCGAGAGCGTTGAGGAGGGTGACGTAGAGGTAGGGATTCCGACCTGGTGGTGGAGGGGTGGGGGGAGGGAGGATACGGGTATTGGAGGAGAGGGGAGTGTCGAGTTCGGGGAGGATCGAGTAGACGAGAGCGGGGAGGGAGTCGAGGTCCGAGGTAGAGGTGAGGAAGGCGACGAAGGAGGGGAAGGTGTGGGCGTTCTCGGCTCGACGCTGGATTGAGGAGAGGGCGTCGGCGGAGGAACGGGCGAGGGAGGGGAGGAGGATGTTGGCGGTTGCTGCGGAGGGGTGGAGGGAGGAGGCTCGTAGGTGCGCGACGAGGTGGACGGCGAGGTCGAGAGAATCAAAGTGGTGGAGGGAGTAGTGGACGAGCGTGTTGTAGTCGGAGAGTTTGAGTCGAGGGATGGGAGGAATCGACGCGTCCGCCGGTCGAGCTTCGTCGACAAAGACGTCCGCACCGCGGAGGTAGATCGGTCGCCCAACGACGTCCTCGATGACATCGCGAAAGACCTTCCTCGTCATCTCGTACACCCGCTCATGGAGCTTCGCCCTCCTCCGCCTCGCCGACTCCAGCGGGAACCCCTCCATCACCGGCCCAACCGGGAACCGCGCGAGCAACCGCATCAAGTCGGAGACAGGCGAGTACCCCTCGACAGGTCCCTTCGCCCACTGCCTTCGCAGAACCCTCGCCAGCTCCGCCACGCTCGCCAACGTCTTCTTGTTCGGCGCCATGCCAAACTCCCCGTCGTAAGGCGTGAGCAGGACTTCGAGCCGCTTGAGCGCCTTCCGCGTCGCCGTAGCGCCCTGCTTCGTCCGCTGCACCTGCTCGACCCAGCGCCCCCACGTCTCCACAGCGAGGTCCCTCCGATCATTGACGAACTCTCCTTCGCGACCTTCGTCGATGAGGGACATGTCGAAGGTGTGCCAGAGCATGCGCGAGGATCGAGGGATGGAAAGGGAGGCCATGGCGAGGGAGAGGGCGAGGGCGGTCGAGGTCGTTTCGCGAGATCGGGGGTCGGATTGCGCGAGGAAGAGGAAGAGGACTTCGAGTGTGCGGGGAGGGAGAGAGGAGAGGGGGTGAGGAGTGATGGCGGGCGGCGAAGGCGTTGGGGGAGGGGTGGGGAGGGGGTCGGCGGAAGGATGGGCGGAGCTGAAGTAGGAGGGGCGAGTGAAGGTCAACGCCGCTGGTGCTAGATCCTCGACGACTTCATCCTGCGTTAATCCCTCCTCTAATACCTCCAGCACCTTCGGGCCCTCTCGTTCATCCCACCGCTCCCACTCCCTCTCCACCTCGTCTCCCCACCTCTTCGTCCGCTCGCCCAGCTCTGTCCGCACATAAACGAGCTCATCAAGTCCCTTGGCCGTCAACGGTTTCGTCCCTCCTCTCCGCAGAGCTTCCTGCCACCGCACCTGCTGCTCCAACCCCCGCTCCTTGACCAGCTGAACCCACAGCAGCGTATCCCACTGCAGCGCGTTCGTCGCGATCGTCACCGCGAGCGGGACCAGCTCTCGATGCTTCTCCGAGCTACTGGCGATACGCAGGACGGCGTGGATCGCAACAGCAGCTGGGAGTCGCCAGAGCCACTTCTCAGGTTCATGGATCGCTGCGAGTCGATGAGAGGGCGGAGGATGAGGAGTTTTGAGGAGGTGCAGTTGGCGGAGGGTGAAGATGGATTCGAAGGGTTTCTTGGCGGGGGTGATTTGGGATCGGAGGAGGGAGGAGAGCCTGCGGAGCTGCCGGGGGGAGAGAGCGTAGGCAGGCTCGTCCTTGTCGATCGGAGCGGGCTCCTCCTTTGCGGCTGCTCGCGAGCTGGCGTACCGCATGGCGATAGTAGGAATCAGCATGGTGCCAAAGGTGATGCCGGAGATGTGGAGGAGGAGGACGGCGGGGTGGGTGAAGATGCGAGGTGAGGAGGATGGGAGGGGTCGGCGGGAGAGGGTCGTGTAGCTCGTTTTGGAGGTAGGTGAGCCATAGCGTGGTCGTAGCGGAAGATTTTGTCGGCGTAGAGCGAGGAAAGGGTTCCCAGCTGGCTTCATTCGAGCCTGCTCGAGAGGGCGAGTCAGCGCGCGTGTGCTGCCGAGGAGGGAAAGCCGCTCGAGTCATCTCCGTTCTCGTGGGATCGCTCGAGAAAGGGCAGCCGTGCTTTGAAAACCTCCTCAGCTCCGTTCGTGGCAGCCTGGCGTGTTGGCTGCCTTACCATCCGCCGCCAGATCGAGAAGGCGCGAGAAAGGGAGCTCACCTGGTGTTGGTGCTGGGACTGCCCCGACGACCTCAAGCAACGATCCTGTCCCGATCCACTGGTCCCTGAGCACGGCAAGACCACGGCGTGAGTTGGTGAGAGCTGAAGCGGCGAGGGAACGAGGTCAAGGGAGAAACTTGGGCCGTCGCTGCTTTCCCTCAGCCAACACCCTCGACTCGAGATGGCCTACAACCCGAATCACAACCCCAACTTCCAGAACGGTGGAGGAGGAGGAGGCTACCGGCAAGGAGGATATGGCGGCGGAGGAGGAGGAGGCTACGGTGGTGGGGGGGGAGGAGGAGGA
>JANGFH010000281.1:0-14443 GCA_025758715.1 Glaciozyma martinii | reverse complement strand
CCTCCTCCTTCCCTCCTTCCCCGGTCTTCGACGCACACCGGAGAGAAAGAACGAACGTACCCCGTCGAGACCGTTGAACTTGCCGAGCTTGAAGGTCGGGAGGATGTCGATGGGGCTCTCGAGGGCTTTGAATTCGATGTCGGCGGGCGTGGGGCCTTGACGGCGCGTTCGGGAGACGGCCAGGGTGGCGGTGCGGTTGGGCTAGCTCGTAGCTAGTTGCGTTAAGGGAGGCGGGAGAGGGGAGGAACCAAGGGACGTCCTCGCGTTCTCGCGTCTCGCCTCCCTTTTCCTCCTACACCTCTGCTCCCCGAGTCGTTTTGCGCTTGGAAGTGAGTCGAGCGAAGCAGGGCAGGGCAGCACGTAGGCTCCAGGCTGACTTGATCCCTCCCCGTAGAAGCCACCACTTCCTCCTCTTCAAAGGAACACTTCTCCTCACGATGAGCTTCTCCTCCCCCGTCAACTCCCTCCCTCCCGAACTCCTTCGCCAAATCATCCATCTCGCCGCCATCCCCGTCTCGACCTGGGATGCCGAACCCGAGTTCTCCTCCCGCAACGCGATGCTCCGCTGCTGCTCCCTCGTCTCACGTTCGTGGAGCGTACAGGCGCAGGACGAGCTGTGGGTGGTCGTTGGGCTCGGGCGGGAGCACCTGACCAAGGCGTTCTTGAGGCAGCAGGCTGTTCGGCCGAGGAAGACGCGAGAGCTGTTGCTTTTTATCGGGACGGGGCAGCGCTCTTGGACAGGGATGGCTGCGATGCGGGTCTTGAGCGCATCTGAAGGGGTTAAGGTGCTGAGGTTGGCGTCGGTCACGATGTTGCCCATCACGGCTCTCTGCTCCGAGTCAATGGCAGGTACGTCGCCCTCTCCTTCAGTGCTCAAGGCCTTTCTGACGCTCCTGACAGACCTCCACACGCTCCGCATCGACGAAGGTGTCCGACTCATGCGTCTTAAACCTGCTCAAATCACCCATCCCCTCCCCTTCAACCTCATCCGCCTCTCCCTCCTCTTCTCGACGAAGAACTACGTCTCGGCCCTCTCCCCCCTCTTCCAACCCTCCATCACCTCCTTCCGCCTCTCCTTCATGCCCAGCATCACCCACCCGCAGCACCGGACCCTCCTACAAGAACTCGCCGTGGCCTTGATCCCCATCGCGCCGAACCTCCTCACCCTCGGCATCACCTGGTGGGACGACGAAGTCGCTCCGGTCGATTTCGGCAGCATGGTCCCCTTCCTACGAGCCTGTACCTCGCTCGTACACTTTACTAGCAATGCAGAGGACAGAGGTGCGCTGGAGTATATCCCCTCGACGATCGAGACGTGGACTGTAACGCTACCGACGTCCTCGTTTTTGCCGGAATACCTCGTGCCGCCACTTCGCCAGTGGCGATCGTTGGCCCGGCTCGAGTGCTTGCGGCTGTCGGATCTTGGGGACGAGAGGTATCGGGAGGAGATTGAGGAGGTGGATTGGACGGAGTTGGAGGACGAGTGTGCGAGGAGGGGGATCGAGGTGCTGAGGGGAGATTTTGAAGACGAGTGGTGAATTGCGTGAGTCTGGTTTGGGGTGCGAGGCTTCCTCGACTGAGTCGTTTTGCGTTGCAGGAGGGCATTTAGACGACCGCGAAGGAGCCGATTCGGAGCACGGACGCGGAGGATCGAGGAGGAAGATTGGAATGCACCTGCCTTCGTCGGCTCGCTTCTTTCTTTATAGTAACCAGCTCGCTTCTGACGAGAGCGAGCTCTCAACGACGCCACCCCCCAACTGCACTCTCCCAGTTCCAGGTCCAACCTCTCCAGAGCTCTCGATCCTCTCCCGCTCTGCTTCGTCCACCAGCAAATCGAACGTGAGCAATTCCAGCGCAAAAGGGGGGGAGGGGGGGTAATCAAGTGGGGGAGGAGGCAAAGGGGGTTAAGGGGGAAAGAGAAGACCAGGTTGTACAACTACAAGGGGCAACTACGAAGGGAGGGACGAGGGGAGGATGGGGGGATCAAGTGGAGCGGCGCGTAACGGTGACGGTCGTCTCTCCAAACGTGTTCTCGCCCGAGTAGGTCACGTAGAGGAAGTTGTCCTCGTCCCTGCGTTCGCCCTGTTAGCTTGCGTACACGGGAGGGGCGGGAGGGAGAGGACGCACTTGTGTTCCTCGTAGATGGAGCTCATGAGCGCAGCGGTAGGAGGGAGGACCTCGTCGACAAAGATGAAGATGGCCTTCTCTGGCGCCAGCTTGATGCGCTTGCGGATCACGTAGACGAACTGCACGCGAGAGGGGGGGTACCGTCAGCTCGCCGCCTCTTGCCCGCCGATATCGAGGACTGCTGGCGCACCTGTCCAACCGTGAGGTCCGCAGGGACGAGGTACTTCTTCTTGTCAATCGCCGGGATATCAGTCTTGTCGGCCTTCTCGCAGATGACCTGCGCAAACACGCATCCGAACCGCGTCAGCTGCTCCGCCCGCCACTCGACTCCCCCCTCCAACGCCCACGCCTACGCCCGCGCCGTCGCAAGGACATGAACGTACGGGGATCCTGTCGGGGTACTTCTGGCGGATACGCTCGGCTTCGGCCTTGCGCTTCTCTGTGGACGGGGCGGACGGCGTCAGGAGGTTCCTGGGACACGACGGAGAGCGTTGCTGCTCGCCTGCGGAATGTTCGTCCTTAAACCGACTCCTCATTTGTGGGACGGAGTATGGAGAAGATGGAGGACGAGAGGAGGAGGAGGGAGAGGTGGGGCAGACGGACCGCGACGGAGGTGCGGGCGTTGGGCGAGGCGAAGGGCGATTTCGACACTGGGACAGGCGCGGTGCTCGTACGGTGGCTAGGAGTGTCGTTGACGGTGGCTGCAGGACACTGGGGAAGGCGTGAGGTCAAGAGGGGGGAACCACCCAACTGAAGGAGGCGAACTAGAAATACCGAATTTCCTGTAGCCCCACCCAGCCTTGATCAATTGATATCGTGGTCTCGAGAGTTGTCGAGAGGAGGGAAGCGTTTACCCAGCACGAACGTCTGGGAGATGAACCAGGAGTGGAGGAGAGCAGAAGCGAGGAGCGGCTGTCCCTCGAAGCACAGAACAAAAGCAAAGTTCACCTAAAGCTGAACATCCTCCTCCTCCTCCTCCTCGACCTCGTCGTCCAGCTCGAACGACCCCACGCCTTGACCCGCCTTGCACGACTCCTTGTGGCGATCCCAATCCTTCTTCTGGCAGTCTCTGCACAACCACAAGTCGTTAGCGTGTGGCGATGAACCAGTCCAAGTGCACCAGTGACGAACCGGTCGCAGTAAGGAACACGATGGCCAGCCTTGTCGCATGTAGCGCAGAAAGTTTGAGGTCCTGCGAGACGAAAAGGTCAGCGAGCACGGTGGAATGCAGGCAGGAAAGGGAACGTACCGGCTTTGCGGCATTTCGTGCAGACCTCTGACCACCCGACGGCCTCGTAAGCTGTGACGTAAGTCTGTCGAGATGTAAGCTTCCTCGCAGAATGAGTCCCGTGAGGGAAGACGCACCTTTCGTCCGTCGACGGAAAGATCGTGAAGCATGTCGATCGTGGCGGGAAGGACCTTGCCGCTGCGCTGGAGCAGCGCGAGGTACTGCGCCCAATCCTTTGGGTCGACCATCTGCTCGCGCTCGGGAGAGCCGTCAACCTGGCGCGAGGGAGAAAGTCAGCGCACGAGGAAGGAAAGAAGGAAGGAGGCCTGGCGACGAACGGGGTAGTGCAGCAAAAGGACCAGAGCGGCGGCCATCAACCCAGAACGACTGCAAAGGAAGCATGCGCGCGCGTCAGCGTCCCCCCTCCAAGCTCCAACACGCGAAAAAAACTCACCCAATGATCCGACACGTCGTCTTCAAAGCCTCGCGGGCCAGCTTCGTGAGATTCGGATCCCCCTTGACCTCCTCGAGCAACTTCTTCCATCCCTCCAAGTACTTCCCGAACCACTGCTCCGTCTCCGCCTCCCGCTCTTCGTCGTCCGCAAAGAAGGGGTCCCTCTCGAGCTCCTCCAAGATCCTGAACATCATGCGGTCGAGTTGCTCGAAGCGAGGACGCCGCTCGTTCTCCGGTCGGTCGTAGGCGAGGTTGATCTCGCGAACGAAGGCCACGTAGATCGAGCACCTCACCGCATCGACGGAGGGGTCGTAAACGTAGGGAGGGTTCGTGCTGGACGACGTGGAGGAGGGCTGCGGGATCTCGACGGATTCGACGTTCGAGAAGATCGCGTCGAAGAGCGTCGAGTTCGACACTTCGAGTTCGTCCTGGTGACGAACGAGCGCCGGCGAGATCCTCGATCGTAGGATTCGCAACCCCGCCTTGAAGTTCTCGTAGGTCATCTCGGGACCGTGGCCGAAAAGACGGGGGAGGTTCGGGTGCAGGCGTCGCTCCTCGTCGGACGCGGGTCGAGGTGGAGAGATGAGGAGAGGGTACGGAGACGGGGAGAGATGACTCCTTCGTCGCTGACGTGGGGAAGGTGGAGCGGAACTTGCGCTGCGTAGACGACGACAGTTGTCGGATGGAAGAGGGACGAGGTGGAGATGCTGAAGAGGTTGTCGAGCTCCCTCACGCGGGAGGGAGGGCGTAGCGGGTTCGAGAGACGCATTCGGCGAGAGCTGGCGTTCCATACGGTACGTCGCCTTCGAGGGGAGGGGTGTCGACCGGTCTGGAAAATTTGGAGGTCCTCGAAAGTCGTCGTCGTCCCTGCCGGAAGGGCAAGAAGCGTCAGCGGTTCGTCCCCCAGCAGCAACACGCGGGATTACGCACTTTTCGTGTCCGCCTCAACCTGCAGGACAGGCCTGCTCCATCCCGTGAGATCTTGCCCCTTGTCTTCGAGCGCGACCGGCGTTTCGCCTCCCTGGTCGCGAGGCCGTGGCGGCGAGAAGTTGTCGCGGAGCGGGCGAACGCGGGCGCGCTCGATGAAGGTAGTCGAGACGGAGAAACAGTCGAGCAGGAGAAGCTGGACGCTGAAGCGCACTCCTTGGGCGAGGCTGAGGCAGGAGACCACGAGTTTGGCGAAGCACGAAAGAGGGAGGAGGAGGACGAGGAGGATTAGCGGGAGGGGCGGAGAAGTGGTGGAGGGGAGGAGAGTGTCCTGTTCCGTGCTCAGACGAGTCGAGTGAAGTTTGGGAGGGGCCGGGAGGTCGTGCGCGTCGTGGTTGGGGAGGTCGATGGAGGTGGACGAGGGCAGGTCCGAGGCAGGTGAGTCGGTCGGAGCGTCACTGGAGCTCCAGGAGGGCGCCATTTGAGAGTGATGTGCTCTAAGGAGCAGGGTGGGGAGACGAGCGAGTGGTAGGAGAGCAAGGGACGTTTCAGCCCTTCGCGCGGGGGTTGACCAGGTTGTCCCTCCCTCTGCCTTGCCTGAGCTGGGGATTTCCCTTTCTACGGGTCCCAGAGTACTCTTAAAATGTCTTCTTTGCTTGCTCAAACCGAGGACAACCTGCGGTGAATGGGTACTGCCCGTACCTTGCTCACCTCACACGTTCTCGACCAGCTCCTCCCCATCCAACGCGCCTCAAAAGATCGCAACTTGCACCACATGCTCTCCTTCTCGCTCGTACAAATTTTGTTGGGAGCAGCCCTTTCCCGTGCGGCGTTTGGACAAGCGAGCGAGGACGCATTGCGAGCCTGCGAACGTCGACGGTGCGCTCACAAACAATCCAGGCGCCTGCTCACGAGCGATCGAAGCCAGACACAGTATCAATGCAAAGTCACCCTCGTCTTCTCCTACTCGTGGTCGCTCTCCTTTTTGTCCGCCGCACTCTCCTTGTCCGCCGCACTCGTCGACGTCGCCTGCGCAAGTCGTGTTAGCGGGCATCGAGGGGAGAGAGGGAAAGCAAGACGCACGGGAGTCGAGAGCTCGGTGGAGAGAAGCGAAAGAGGATCCGAGGGAGCCTGGTCGACCATGGCGACGTCCTCGTCGACATCGGCCGTGTCCTTCTCGCGACGCGGGCGCTTCTTGGTCGATTCGCCATCGACGTCGGCGATGCCAGCCTTCGCAGACCCCTGCACGCACAGGTTAGCTCACGCCCGACTGGAGGAGGCTCGAGAATGCACCGATTTGCCCTGCTTCGTACCCTTCGGCGCGACCTTTCGACCCTTGGTGCCCTTGAGCTTCGCAACTGGCGCTTCCTTCGGATCCTTGGGTGATGCGCGCTTCCTGCGCGGCTTCTTGGTGGCGGCGGTGGGAGCGGTAGGTGTAGCTTCGTCGGGGATTGGCGTGTCGGCTGGGGAAGGGACGGGGGACGCCGTAAAGAGTGAAGGGCGAAAAGACGCGACGAAAAGGAGGGTCACAAAGAGAAAGTGGCCGCTGGGGATCGTTTGCTCGAGTATCGCAACGAGAAGGTCACAGAGCGTAGTCGTCAACGCCAGGAGGGCGGGGAGTCGGGAAACGAACTGGAGTAAGGGGTCAGCACTGCTCGCGACGATCCAGAGGGAGAAGCGCACGGCGAGGACGAGCTTCTCGCGTCCCTGCGCGTGAGCGAGAGGATCCTGCTGCATAGGCCGTCAGCTACCCTGGTCCCCCTCGAGAGACACCGACACGTACGATAGGCAACGTCAAGACGCGTCCAGCGATCTGAGCGAGGGTGGCGGCGGCGACGTGGACGACTCCCCAGAGTCCCAACGCCCTCTGCTGGTAAATCGCGATGCCGAAAAGGTGGAGCACGACGCGCCAGGCGCCGAGCGCGGTAAGGATGGCTTGGTGGAGCTGCAGTCGAAAGAGGTTCAGTGGCAAGGTTACGAACAAGGAGAGAAGTTCCCACCTGGTGGATAGTCCTATCCTGCTGCTCCTGAGGGGAGATAGCCTGCTCAATGTCCATCTTGAGGGAAACGAGGTGAAGGGAAGAGGGAGAGCAACAACCTCGCGCGAACGCGACTTGACTTGGTCGTCGCTGGCGATTTGCTTCCTCCCTCTCAACTCCCCCCCGCAACACTCGCACCTCGATCCGACTCTTCCGAGCAGTCAAGATGCCCGAGCAGAGCCCCGACGGGAGCCGACAGCTCACCCCAGACGAACTCATCGCCGCCTTCGACATCACCGCGCAAGCTCTCATGGACGGGCTCCCCGAACTCGAGGCCTTGGTGCAGAACTACAGAGCAGATCTCGCCACTTTCGTCCTTCAGACCCCGCACGAGTCGACCCCCTCCCCAGCCACTCCCTCGTCCAGCAGCTCCAACGACCGACCGAGGACCATCCTTCCTCTCCCCAAGACGTCGCTGAAGACTGTGAGTGCTCTCCCCCGCTCCCAGCGGTAAACTCCTGCTAACGCAAGCCCTTTTCAGACCTCCACGAGCTCGCAGAGCGCCGAGTCGCGCAAGCACGGGCAGGGAACGAACGCGGTGAACGAGGTCGACGCGTCGCGTGCGGTCCAAGGCGGTCCGATTCGAGCTGGCTTCGGAGGAGGTGGAGGAGGGGAAGCGGGTGGACAGAAGCGTGGAGGAGAGGGATTGGAGTCCGTTGGGGTCGCGCAGGTGGTCGTCGAGGGTGCGGGGGTTCAGTCGACGGAGGTGAGTTCCTTTGACGACGGGAGACTGTTCCAGCAGAGACTGACTTCCTCGTTTCCAGATCAACGAGGAGAAGGACAAGGAGAGCCACAAGGGAGTCCCTCTCGGACAAGGTTCGTCGACGTCGCGTGGTCGAGAAGTCTCAGCGTGCTGACGAAGGTTGCGCAGGATCCAACGCCCAGGTCACCCCCCCCTTCGACCAGCCCAACGCGCCTTACGAGGTCAAGCCAATCCCGATCCTCCAACAGCTTCGAAAGGAGGACAACACCCACTGGTACAACAAGGCGCGACCCGAAGCCCCTACCCCTCCTCTCTCGCCTCCTCCTGCCCCGCTCGACCATGCTGCCAGCCGCGACCTCCCCATCAAGGACGTCCTCCTCACGCTCAAGGTCTTCGAGGATCCGTTCCGCAGGAGCCACATCGACGTCGTCGTCGCCGAGTTCGAAGCGGCGGGCCTCTCGCCCAAGGTCATCTGGCGCAACGGCGAGGAAGACTCGAAGCTCATCACGGGCTCGAACGGCCTAGCCATGTGTTTGATCAGGGAGGTGGTGCTCGCGGTTGGAGCGTCGGAGGGGTGGACGGAGGAGAGGATGTTTGAGGAGGAGCTCATCGGCGGTGCGTTTCTGCTCGGTGAGAGGGAAGGGAGGAGAGCACAGCTAACGATGATTGCAGACGACTTCTTCCCTCCTCCCGACGGCTTCACCCTCAGGATCCGCTGGACCAAGGACGAAGACGAAGCTCTCAAGGAAGCCGTCGATGCGATGCTTCTGGCGGTCAAGAAGTCTGGCAGCGCGGCGGACGTTAGCTGGAGGTCGGTGCTGCTGGAGCTGCAGAAGAAGGACGTCTTGATCACTCCTAAGGCTGCCGTCGCGTGCAGCAAGCGAGCCATCCTGCTGGGATTCTGCAGGTCCTCTTCGCCAATCCTTGCGTTTCTGAGCTGATTCCTCTCCTCGACGCAGACAAGTCTCTCGGTCGCTGGACGAAAGAGGAGGACGCCGAGCTGAAGCGTATCTACGACGCGTGGTGCAAGAAGAACCCCAAGCTGCGCAAGGTCGCCTGGGAACCCATCGCCGCCGAGCTCGAGGCGACGGAGGTGTCGGAGCTCCCGAGGAACGCCACCGCTTGCAAGGACCGCGCGCTGAGGCTCAAATGGCGTGAGTCCTTTCCGCTTCCCTCCCCCCTCCCGGAGTTCACTCTTTCCTAGACGTTCCGATCAAACACTGGCAGAAGGAGGAGGACAACGTTCTGAGGGCGCGCTTCAAGATTGAGTCGAGGCGCCACCAGAGCCAAGGAGCAGAGTTTAGGTGGGGTTGGATTGCCGACGAGATCAAGGATGCGAAGGTCTCTCCCGTCGGGTCGGAGAGGAACGAAATCTCGTGCCAGAAGCGAGCTAAAAAGCTCAAGCTGTGAGTTCCCTCCGCTCGTTTTCGCGTTCTCGCTGCTTGCTCATTCTTCCAACGCAGTGAGGATGAAGACGGCGAGGACGAGGTTGACAAGGACGAGGAGGAAGGAGTCGAGGAGGCGACTGGCTGATGGAGGGAGCTCGTGGGGGTTGGGGGTGCGATGCTTCGACCGGGTGCTTGCTTGTGAACGAAGAAGATTTTGCTGGTTCAGAATGGGCTTTCTACTGCTTCCGTCTCACTCGCATCTCGGGGCTGAGGGACTGAGGAGTTGGTGGGTGGTGAGGACCAGTGAGGAGGCCGAGGAAAGCGCCGACGAGAGGATGGCGTTCGAGTCCAGAGCGAGCGCGATGCGAGCGATCAAAGCATGCGAGAAAGGTGAGCAGTGGTACGTAGATGAGGAAGCACGACCTGCAACGCTTCAAAGGCACAACCTCGAGAATTGCAAGCGACGAAAGAACAAAACAAATAGCAACCAACGCCCGCCTACTGGGAGGACGAACGCTGCGTTCGCAAGCTCATCAGAAAGCATCCCAGGACAGCAGCGAAATCAACTCACCCCCATCGCACCCCAGAAACCGCCCAAGCTCGCGTTCATCCCCTGCAAGGAAAAGTCAGCGCCCCCTCCCATCGCGCCAGTAGCGAGAACTCACCCCCAGACCGGCACTCGACGCGCCAGATCCACCGACGCCCAAGTCGGGTACGAGCTGCGTCCGAAAAGCATCATCAGTCCACGCCTTCACTCGACAAACCCAGACGCACCATCTCTTCCGCCATACGCTCCTCCTCCGCGATGGCCGCCTCGACCGCCGCCTCCACCTCTGCCTCCTCCGCCGCCTCCATCGCCCTGATAACAGCCTCGTTCGCCCTCTCCTCCGCGAGCTGAATCCTCCTCGCCTCGTACCTCTCGCGCTCCTCGATCCTCGCCCTCACATCCTCCTCGATGGCGCGAAGGGTATCCAGGCACTTAAAGATGGGGACCGAGATCTTTCGCCAGACTGCGCGCGCGAGGCGTTAGCTGAGGAGATCGCAGGGGGAGGAGAGAAGGAAGCTTGCCGCGGTCGGTGAGGGGGTAGGGCTGGTCGAGGAACGGAGAGATTTCGGTAGGGCCGCGGTCGCTCATGGCGGTTTCGACGCTGTTGTAGCGCGTTAGTATCAAACGAAAGGAGCAGTGGGAGAACGCACGAGATTTTCGAGTACCCAGCGTCGAGACACCTTTGCTTGATCCTGCGCACGAGGATGAGTACGTGCCGAACAGGCGGAGAGAAGGGACGTACCCAGCGATACGATCAGTGCGCAGGCTCTTTTTCTCCTTGCTCTTCTCCTCCTCGCGCCTCCTCTGCCACGCACTCAGCATCTCGGCATCCTACTCGCGCCCATCAGCCTCCGCACCCACAAAGAGGGAAGAAACGCGCACCTCCTTGATCAACGGAATGAGCCTCTCCTTCTCCTCGACAAACGCAGCGACGCGCGACTTGCCCTCCGTGACTGGCTCGAGGAGGTCCTCCCTCGCGAGGACGAACAGCGCGGCGCTGGTGGCGAGGAGGGCCGATTCGATGTAGACTTCGGCTCCGCGACCAGGACCCCAGAAAGGCGTCACTGCGTCGGCGAGATGAGCGAGCGGATCTTTTGACGGAAAGGCTGGACGCACTGTCGGTCGAGAGGGTCGAGGTCCAGACGTTCGGGTGCAGGTCGGGGTACAGTTCAGAGGCTTTGGCTTGCGAGATTTGCCTGCGACAAAGCGTGAGTCCCAAGAGCAGTTCTCGAGAGAAGGAACGCGGCGTACGAGTCCCTGGTGCACTTGTCGCAGTATCGAGCGCGATAGACGTAGTCGATTCGGTGGACCTTGAGTCGGCCACACATCTGTTTCGCACCTCGTCAGCTCTCTCCCTCCCTCCCAGAAGAACCCCAGCAGAAACTGAAAACGCACCGCACACTCCTTGTCCAAGATCAACGCCGCCCACTGCGGTTCGCTCCAGTCGCTCGCCCTGAACGCGCCGATCCCCTCGTTGGCAAACGCCGTCCTCCAAATCCCCTTGGACGTCCTCGACAGCAACAACCTCCTAAAGATCTTGGCCGTCCTCGCGAGCCTGAGCAGTGTAACCGGCTGGACATGCGAGAGGATCTGCGGGCGTTCCGGATCAGCTGCGACCCACGAACGCGGGGAGAGCGAGCGCGTACTTCAGAGAGGATCTCGACGGGCAAACGATCCAGCACGGCTTCGAGGCGTCCGAGTCGACCGCCCTTGCGACGCTTCTTCTCGGCGGGGAGAGGGGCGGGCTTGACCTTGTTGTTCCTCCCTGGCCCACGAGTCCTCTTGCCGCCCTTGGGCGCTCCTCCCTCGACGGGTGCACCACGGCGGCGCGTGTAGACCCTCTTGCCTGTTCGTACCGCGTTCAGTCACTAGTCCTGAGCAACGAAACGAGGGAGAGCGCACCCGTAAAGTCTTCATCCTCCGAGCCCTCGTCGTCGGGAGGGATGACTGCTTCGAGCTCGTCTCCGCTGCTGAGGTCGTCGGCCGCACTGGGATCTTCGGAAGGTTCAAGGTACGAGGTAGAAGCTTTGGTGGTGGATCGACGAGCTCGTTGTGGGCGTTCAGACGACATCTCGACGTTGTGGCGGGAGGGAGAGGAACGCGACCCGGCGACCCCCTCCTGCGCTCGTGTTGCTCTTCGCCCTCCTCCAGTCAACTAGTCAACTGGTCTAGCGAACCACGCCAGCCTACAGTCTCCCAGCAGCTCCAGCTCACTCGAACCCACCCAAGTCGTGACAATCTGGCCTCCAAACGCCCCTCGACCTCCTCTTCGTCCACCTCCGGCGCTCCTCCAGCCAAGAAGACCCTCTCCTCCTGGCTCTCCGTCCCCCCTCCCCGCACTCCAAATCCCCTCGTCCACTCGCCACCCCTCACAGACCGTCAATCGACCTTTATCGCTCACGCAACCTCGACCACCTCGGCTCCCAACGCCGTTGCGTTCCAGTCTTTCATCCGCGCGTTCCGAGCGCCCAGTCATCCTGAAGCGGCCGATCATGAGATTCTTGGATGGAGGACGCTGGGATTGAAAGTGGGAAAGACGGGGGCGGGGGAAGGCGGGGAGGATGATTGGGTCGTGAGGACCGGCGGGGACGACGACGAGGAGAAGAATGCTGGAGCGACGGTGAAGCGCGTGTTGGAAGAGGTTGGAGCGGTGGATGTTGCGGTCGTGGTATCGCGGTACTACGGCGGTGAGTCCTCTCAAGCTCGAGTTGGTGCGGGAGCTGATGCTAGGTGCTCGCAGGGATCATGCTCGGCCCTGATCGCTTCAAGCACATCCGCACCGTCACCCTCCAAGCCCTTACCCTCCTCTCCGCCGCGCTCAACCTCCCCACCCTCCTCAAGAAGCTCCGCGCACTCGACGCCGAGATCTCCCTCCTCGCTCCCCCTCCGACGTCGCCGAGGAAGGCAGAGACGTACGAAGGGATCACCGAGGAGAGAGCGGAGCGGCTGGTGTTGGCGCGGGATAAGAGGTTGGAGCTGTTGAGGAGGGTCAAGGGGAAGGAGGCGAGGGAGAAGGAGGAGGAGGTGGTCAGGGAGAAGGAGCAGCGGGAGAAGGAGAGGAAGGAACGGAAGGATCTGGAGGAACTGGTCAAAGCGGTCGAGGAGAAGGAGACGCAGGAGGCATTGGAGAAGGAGGAGTGGGAAGGTGAGGTCGACGAGGAGTGGTACGAGGAGGGAGAGGAGCAGGAGCGGGTGGCGAAAGGAGGGGTAGTCGAGGTAGTCGTGCTCGATGATTCGGATTGACGGGGGGGGGGGAGGAATTCAAGTGCGCTTCTCCACCACGATCTGCTCCCTCGATGCTGCCCAGGGGGGCGCCAGAGTCGTTGCTTTGACGCCTGCAGTCGCGGGCTTTTGCGAGTTGCGTTCGAGAGACCTTCGCAGCTGCGTCCAACGTCTGAAGGAGCTGCTAAAGAGCTGTCTAAGACGTTGCTCCCGTCCTCGAGAGCTCCTGTACCTACCCAGCCTCTGAAGCTCGACTCGACGCGCAGCTGGACGCGAGCTCACGGCGCGTTCAGCTCTCGTTCCTCCACCACTTCCACCTGAGCTCTGCTCCTCCCCCCAGCACAACCACACCTACCCACACTATACGCCCACAACAAAGCTCAGCACCACACGCGCCAACGCCCCCAAGAGCACGCGCGCGACTCTCCTCCCTCTCGGAGCTCTCCCACCTCAGTCCCGCGCGACGCGGATGCAGAACCCCGAGATCTCCACGCTCCCCCTCAAGAGCAAATGGAAGTCGCACCTCCACAAAGGTCCGTCTCCCCCGCCTGGCCCTCGACGCGCGCTGACCCCGCGCAAAAGCCAACTACCTCACCTCGGCCGAAGTCCTCCTCACGCCTCCTTCCCTACTCGCCAAACGCACGAAACTGGCGTTGGAGGAGACAAGAGTATTGCTGGTGGATCTGGCGCGCGCGGTGGGTGGGGAGGCGAGGACTGTGGCGGAGCTGCTGGAGCTCAGAGGGGGTGGAGCGGGAGGGAGAGGGGCTGGAGCTGTGGGAGGGGAGGAGGATGGGGAGGAGCTGATGGAGGTGGATATGGAGGAGGAGACAGCGGGAGAGAGTGTCGTGGATTGGATCTCGATGGGGGATCCGGGGTTGGACGCCTTGCTGGGGAACGGGGTGCGGCTGGGGACCATCACGGAGGTCGCAGGACAGTCGTGCGTTCATTCCACTCTATCCGAGTACCGGGAAGAGCGATGAGAACTGACGAGCCTCTCCTCGCAGCGCTGCAGCCAAATCCCACTTCGCTCTCCAGCTCGCTGCCATGGCCCAACTCCCTCTGTCGCTCGGTGGTCTCTCGGGAGGAACAATCTTCATCTCCTCGGAAGGGATCCTCTCCTCCTCCCGCCTCCTCACCTTTTCCCAGTCCCTCCTCTCCCGCCTCTCCCCCAGCGAACACTCGGACCTCAACAAGACCCCCTGGGACTTTCTCGACAACGTCCACACCGTCAAAGCGCAAGACGCCGAAACGCTCGACTGGCTCCTTTCCTTTGGCGTACCCGTCCAAATCGACCACATCCAGCACGCCGCGACCGACTCCCTCCTCCTCCCCTCTTCCTCCGACACTCCCCCACCCCCCTCCCCAACGACCTCTCCCCCCCCCCCCCTCCCCATCAAGCTCCTCGTAATCGACTCTATCGGCGCCCTCTTCCGCGGCGCGCACCAACAAAACAGTGGAGGCTTCATCTCTCGCTCGAAAGAATTCGGTCAAATCGGGGACCGCCTCAAGCGTCTCGCCCACGTCCACCGTCTCGCCATCCTCGTCATCAACCAAGTCTCGGACGTCTTCGAGCATACCCCTTCCTACGCTCCTCTCCCCCCTTCCTCTCCGACTTCCCGCCGAACCCCACACGAACAGCATAACCTGCCTCCTCTACTCTACTCGCGCTACCAAGTCCCACATTTTTCGGGCCAGTCAGCTCGGTTGGACAAACAGGCTTCGCTCGGGTACTCGTGGAGTAACATCGTCAATACGAGGATCATGCTCTCGAGGACGGAGAGGAGGATGGAGGGAGGGGGACTGAGGAG
>JANGFH010000280.1:0-52200 GCA_025758715.1 Glaciozyma martinii | reverse complement strand
TCTCTCCAGCCTAGCTGACGAAAACCTCAGCAACCAAACGGCTACCTCGAGCGAGGCAGCTGAAACAAAGAGCAGAGGTCCGCTCATGCCGAGCACGACCCGCAGCGGGTTTCCGGACACTTTCTGCTCCTTGTAGCTCCCGTAAAGCAGGGTGTTCGTTCCTCTACAGCGGTTCAATTATACACCCACCCTACTCCTACAACCCTTTCTCGCTCCCGTCACCGGTGGCCCTCCCTCTCCGAAACCCCTGCCTCAAACGAGGTCGGTGGTACCCGCGTGCTCGCACAGCGCACTCAACGGCTCGGAAAGGAAGAAGGCGTCGATGGAATGGTGTTGATAGGAGGAGTGCGTCGAAAGGAAGGAAAGGGCGCGAGGAGCTGGGGGGAAGGGGGTATTGAAGTGCGGTTGATTGGCGTGTCAACGAGGGTATCTTGCAGCGTCGAGTCCTTCCCTATCCCAGGAGGATCTCGTAGACGATCACGACGATATTGATCGGTATCAACGGAACTGCACGACTCATCAGCTCTCCTCTCGGCACGAAAGCGGATGACACTCACTCCTCATCAACGTCCTAACGGCCCCAACGAGCGCCACGGCTCGCTGCTTGATCCCCGGTCCCTCCTGTCCCTGCTCCCCTCCATAGTTCTCAAACCCATTCCCGTAGCCTCCCCCCGCCCCCCCTCCTCCTCCGACGGTGTGGGCGGACGAATGGAGCCCGAGCGGGACGAGGAATCGGTCGTGCGAGAGGACGGCGATTGAGTTGATGAGGAGGAGGGAGACGTAGGCGATTGAGGAGATGGAGAGGACCATCTTGGGTTGGAGGAGGGGAGGAGGAGCTGGGAGGGCGGAGCGGAGGTTGGCGCGTGGTTGGAGCTCGAGTGCGGGCTCGACGGAGATGGCTGAGCTGAACGACTGGGGCTGGCGGCGAGTGGAGACTGTTGAGCTGGCGCTGGCGACTGCTAGTGAGGAGGAGGGAGGAGGAAGAGAGGCGAGAAGAGGGCCGACTGCTCTTGTCCTCCTCCCACTCGCTTGCAATGCCCGAGTACGACCCCCCAGTCCCTCCTCCTCCTCTCCCTCCCCCCGTATCCGTCGCCGCGCGCTTCGTCTCGGAAACGACCTTGGAAGCTGCGAAGCTCGCGCGGGAGGAAGCGTGGAAGGAGACGTACGCCAAGCTCGGGCAGGAGCCGCCGCCCAAGGAGGAGGAAGCGCCGTACGATGGGAGGAGCTTGTGGGAGAAGTTGCAGGAACACAAGGTGCGTTTACGCGCGGGTTGGTTGGGGTTGGAGGGGGCAGGGAGGGAGCTGAGGTGGGCTCGAGGAGTGCGTTGCTCGAATGCGCGCTCAGATGGCGCTCGAGCGGCGGTTGGGGTGAGGCTCTTGGAGCCCTCAACGACGGCTGGTACAGAAACAATACATGGGGAGGCAGAACGGGGCGTGAGGGAGGCGGCGGGCTGGCTACTGCGTGCGAGGAGGAGCTCTCTTCGCGCGCCGCTCCTCGATCCTCCCCGCCTGTTCGACTGTCCTTTCCAGGTGTGGAGTACGTTCCGAAGCCTTACCGTTGGCGCACTGAAAGAGCTGATTGCGTGGTGGCAATCGGCAGGAGCTGATGGACGCTTGCGACGGGCACCTCGTCGCTGCATCGGCAGCAGGCGCTCTTAGGTTTCGCAGAACTCTCATCTCTGATGCTTCCTAGGGTGCTGCGTTAGAACGAGCCGATAGGAAGGGTCAAGCTCGGAGTAGCCTCATCCAGCGAGAGCTGGCTGACTCGCTTCGTTGAAGACCTTGTTGCTATCACGGCTCGTTGTCAAGGCGGAAAGGGAGGACTCACCAGTGCCGGTCGAATCCCAACCCGTAATGAAACCGTCTGACGCCTCTACACCTACAGGACAAGAAACAAGAAGCGTTTGACGAGCAGATCAAGTTCAGTGCGTCCTCCCTCTTCCCTCCCTGGAAACCGCAACTGACGCGCCCGACCGCAGAGAACCAGTTCCGCGCACTCGACGAAGACGAGATCTCCTTTCTCGATTCACTCGTCGACGAAGATCACGAGGAGGAGGACCGCAAGAAGCAGCAGATCAAGGACGAGCTCGCTTCTTTCCGCAAGTGCGTGCCCGGGCTCTCCCTTTTCTCAACGCACCACTGATCGCGCAAAACTGCCCATAGAGCCGTCATTTCTCGAGGAGCTCTTCCCCCTCCACCCGACCTCGCTGGATCCCCCCTCGTCGCCTCTACCTCTGCATCGCCAACTCTTGCACCAGCAGCACCCCCACCGAAGAAGGCGGTGGGGGAGAAGAAGAAGAAGGGGATTCCCGGGGTGATTGTCAAGAAGAAGGTGGCTGCGCCGGTAGTGGGAGTGGGAGGGAAGGAGGAGGGAGGGGTCAAGCGGGGTGCGAGTGGGGAGGGAGAGGGGGTGGAGGTCAAGAAGCGCAAGGTCGATGGCGATGCGTAGCTAGTGGGGGATCAGTGTTGATATCGATTACCGTTTAGTGCGTCTGGGAGAGGAGTTGGAGTGCGTTGAAGGGAGAGTGGCGTGGCGAGCAGCTGCCACTGGGTGAGAGGTGAACGCTTTCGTTCGAATCAGTGTATCTCAAGCCAAGTTGTGTTATCCTGCATGACTGAACCCTTCAGACTTGTCCTCGTAACTGAAGGAGAGTAGCCAGACTGAGCCAGGGCCAAAGAGAGGCGAAATTGGCTGGGGAGGATTCGACGCGCCTCTCTCTCGACGCGTCAACTTCTCCTTCCGGTCTCTCCTCCACGCCCAGCAGCTCACACGAGGGGATTCAGAGTGGATGGATTCACCCGACGCGCACTCGCTCATCGAGCAGACGGCCAGGGACGTCCTCAGAGGCTACCCTCTCCCAGCTGGCCTCACCTCCGTTTCAGACGGTAAGTCTCACTCGCTTTACTTGGAGGAGCGAAGTGTACACTCTGGGAGAAGGCGGGCGTGTCGGGGGAGGACCTGGACGAGCAGACGGAGCGGGCGAGCGCGTGCTGGTCGAGTCCTCTTCGAGCTGCACCTCTGGACAGAGGTCGAACGCAGCAGCCTTGGACACCGCACTAACGCCCTGCTCGCAGCTATCAACCAGCTCCCAGCCCCTCGTCCCTTCCCACCAACGCTCCTCCCCGCCACCTCCGACTCTCTTCGCGCAGGACCCGACGAGCCGCTCTTCCAGCAGTACGAGGTCGAGCTGGCAGCGCTCCTCTCCTCGGCTCCAGCTTCCAACGAGGTTGCACCATGGAGGAAGCAAGAACTGGCACGGGTAGTTGCAGCGATGGGAGCAGAGGTCGACAGCTTCAAGCTGCCTGGGTTCGGAGGAGTGTGAGTTCTCCACCTGCTCGCAGCGTTCTCGGAGGGGCACCAGCTGACCATCCTACTCCGAATAGGCACTTCCCACCTTCTCCCTTCCCTCTCTCCAGCACGCCAGCCGCTGCACCCGCTCCAACCACGCTGGCGACCCACCTCCTCGACGCCCTCGCCTTCCCAACCCCTTCTCCCATTCCCCCTCCTCGCTCCACTGCCCCCTCCGCCTCCGACTCGGACGCGTTCTTTGCGTCTTTCCTCGACTCGCACGCCCCTTCCCGCGCCTCGACCTCCCAAATCCCCCCAAGCTCGCCAGACCCCCTCTCCTTCGCCTCGAAGCGCGCCACACCTCCTCCCACCGCGATCTACTCTCCCAAGCACTCGAGCGGTTCGACGTCCTACACTCTCGAAATCCCCCTGCCGACCAAGGCGCAGCGTAAAGCTCTCGAAGCGCAGACGCGTCTGACCGAGAGCCAGCGCGCGAGGGATGGCTCGACGCCTGGGAACCTCGGGGTGGAGAGTCCGATGAAGCGGGTTAAACTCAAGGGGAGCGATAGCGCGAGTACGAGTGACACTGCGAGGGAAGGGACTGGGAGGGGAGCCGTGAGGGTGGGCGAGGCGAAAGGTGCGTTTCGGTCCCTTTGCTTGCGAGGGTCAAGCTGATCGCGTTCCTGCAGACGTCGTCGAACGGTTCTCTGACCTCCTCTCGGACATTTTCTCGACCGACGACTCGCTCATCGCCGATACCTCCTCGACGCACCTCCCCACCGCCTCCGCCTCGACTGCACACGACTTCTTCCGTCCCCCTTCCTCCGCCGACGGGCTCCCCCTCCTCCAATCCTCCCTCCTTGCAAAACTCCTCAAGCTCCTCACCAGCGTTCGCACGAAAGGGCGCGGCGAGGACCTCGTCGAGGAAGTCGAGGATGCCGGCGTCGGTCGTCTGCTCAAGATGCTCGAACGGAGCTGGCGAGGCGCAGAGGAGGGGACCTACTGGGGCGTCGAAGCGCTCGCGAGCAAGAGTGAGGAGGCTCCAGTTCCGAAGCCGAAGAAGGGGAAGAAGAAGGCTGCGCCGCGCGGGAGCTCCAAACCAAGAGGGGGCAGCGAGGATGAGGATGGGGAGGAGTACTCGCCGCAGAAGGAGAAGAACGGTGCGAGGTCTTCGCGCTCGCGATCGAGGTCGCCGACGGTACGGCAAGCGGTGGAGGAGGCGCCGGTCGAGATGGACACGGACGAGGTCGTCTGGAGCGACGACGCGCTCAACGAGTTTGCTCAGGCGGTTGACACCCTCGCAGACGGTATCCTCGCGATCCGTGTCGCCCTCTCCCTTCTCACGATCGCTCGCCTTCCCCAGCAGCTCTACTCGGCCGACTCGATCCTCTCAATCCTCTCGACCCTCCGCCACGCCCTCGACTCCCTTCTCTTCCCCCTCCTCGAAGCGTCCTCCCCTTCCCACCTCTCCGACCTCGCCTCTCTCCAACACGACACGCTCCTCTCCCTCTCCTCCTCCCTCGAATCCGCGATCCCCCTCCTCGAGCTCCTCGTCCGCCAGGAAGAGATGTCGGAAGACATTGTCATCTCGGCCCTCTACTTCTCCCTCTCGCCCTTCTTCCACGAAAGTCCTCCTGCGAGCGGCAAGGGGAAGAAAGCCGAGTCGGGCCTCTCGATCGCGCTCAAGGGGGTGAGATTGGCGAGTCTGGGACTCGTGCGGGGGGTGTTTGGACGGTACGCGGATCAGCGAGCGTGGGTTATCGAGGAGGTTTTGGGCCACTTGCCGCAGTTGGATATTGCGAAGAAGGGCAAGGGAGGATTTCGGTGCGTTCTCCTCGGCGTGCGGGGAGAAAGGAGCTGATTCGTGTCTGCAGGTTGCGAACTGGAGCGACGATCCACACGGTCTCGGCGCTCATACTTCAGCTCGTTCAGACGAGTCCTCCGGATTTGCGAGAGCAAGTGCGTGCGAAACTGGCGACGGGGGCGGCGACGGGCGAGAAGCTGGTGGATGTCGAGATGCGCGATTCGCAGGATGAGGTCGACGAGGAGGTTGAAGAGCTCGAGGTGTTGCCTCCACTGGTACGTTCTCCGTCTTTGGCCGATGGGCGCGCTCGCTGACGCCGCTTTGCAGGCTGCTGTGACTCGCGATATCTTGGATCCTGCTCTCGATTCGGCGAACAAGTCTGCTCGTTCAGTCATGAACTACCTCCTCCAGAAGTGCGCCAGCGTTTCTTTCCCAACCCTACCCGTACTAATGGAATCACGCGCAGATGCTGCAGCAAGTCGGGCAAGGCCGCCGCCGGATCAGTCGAGCTCGAGTACCGAGCCGTGTTCGACAACCTCGTCTCCGACCTCCTCGCGACGCTTCACCTCCCCGAGTGGCCCGCAGCTGAGCTCATGTTGACCGTCTGCTGCAAATCGATGGTGCGTGCTTTCATCCTTTTCGATCCCAGCCGAGCTGACGAGCGAGGCAGATGGCGACGCTCGCGGATCCCAAGACTTCACACGAGTCGAACGCGCTCAAGGGCGTCTCGCTGGATCATCTCGGACCTATCGCCGCTCGGATCTGCCAGGATTTCGCCTCGAGCTCGCGGGACGGAGGTCTCAAGACGCTGCAGGAGGTACGTTGGCCGGGCTTGTTGAGGCTGGCACTTTCCTGACTTGATTCGCACCAGATCATCGCCACGAGCGACGTCGAAGCGCTCGACGCATTGGCTACCGCTCAGCACGACGTTCTTGCGCACCTCTCGCGCTCAGACCGGACTGGGACGTCTGAGGTTCGTTGGCGTGCTTCCTTTCGCGCTTTCTGGAGTCCTGCTTACGCGTTCTTCGCAGGACGCTGGCGTCTTTACTTCCGCCATCTATGGACGAGATCTCTCGCACGCTCTCACCGCATCGACGTCACTTGTCGCCAAGTTCTCGGAGGAGGAGCTCGTCGAGACCAAGGACGGGCAGCGAGCCAAGGCGGTCCACGATCGTCTCGAGTCGCTCGCTTCAAAGATCTGGTCGCTGGAATCGGAGGACGACGTGTTTGGACCTACGTGCGTCCTCCTTCCACCCCGTTGCTTCGCTCCTCTGACCCCTCGCGCAGTACGGACGACAACCATCCCAAGATCGACAAGCTCACGATGCAGCTGAGTCGCGCGCAGCCTCTCGCCGGCCTCTACGACGCCTTGCTCGAGCGCATCCTCGACGCCTCCGAGTCGACCCAAGTCGGATTCCGAACCAAGTCTCTTCGCGGAATCGGCCTCATCGTCGCTCAGGATCCGATCCTCTTTCTTCGGGTATGTCAACCGCTCCTGGCGCTGCACGGGCTTTGCTGATTCCTCCTTTCGCAGGCGGACGTGAGGAACAGTATCGAGCACCGCATGCTTGACAGCTCTCCAGCCGTTCGCGACACGGCTATCGAGCTCGTCGGCAAGTACGTCGCCGAACGTCCCGACCTCGCAGTTCAGTACCTCCCCCAGATCAGCGAGCGGATCACCGTGGGTTTCTTCGCTCTCGTTCCCCTCGACCTCGTGCTGACGCCCCTGGTCCCCAGGACACTGGTCTCGGCGTTCGACGTCGAGTCGTCAAGCTCCTCAAGACGCTCTACTCTACCGTCAGCGAGGAAGAGCAGCGCGTCGACATCTGCAGGAAGCTGGTTTGGCGCGTCCTGGACGAAGACGATGGGATCAAGGTGCGCTTCCTCGCCGTGCTTGAACCTGCTCGGAGCTGATCGTGTGATCGCAGGAGCTCGCAGTTGCTACGCTCGAGGACCTCTGGTTCACGCGCGCGCTTCCTTCGGGAGCTCATGTCGACGACGACTCGCAGAACGCTCGCTCGGGCTCCAAGTCGGGGATCGCACAGCTCGCGCAGACGATCATGACGGTGACGGGCGTCTCGACGGAGCGGCCGGCCCCTGTGGACGAAGTTCTCCGCCAGGTTCGTCGCCCCTCCTCCTCCGAGAAGCCACTTCTGACCACGTTCTACCAGATCATCGCAAAGCACACGGAGAAGGGAACGACGCCGCCGCTCAAAAGGCTGCTCGAGGTCACCGAGTCGCTCATCGACGGGCTTGTCGAGGACGTCGATTCGCTCGTGCGTTCCTCCCCGTTCGACCCGCCGCGAACGTTACTGATCCGCTCGCGCCAGAACGTCGTCGACTGCATCAAGACCATCTACATCCTCAACTCGGCCGCCCCGTCGCTGCTCTCGACGGCGAAGGCGACGCTCCTGCTCCCCTTCCTCAAGAGCGCCACCACCGTGCGTATTCCGTTCGCCCCGGTCGGCCAGCTCCTAACCTTTCATGCAGGCTGACGAACAGCTCATCTGCGACTACCTCCTCAAGATCTTCCGCTCGACCGTCATCGCGATGCCCAAGACGTCCTCCAAGTTTGCTGGGAATCTACAAGCAGCGTTGCTCCCCATGCTCAACCGCCCTTCCTCGAATCTGACGGTTAGTTCTGCATCGTCGGTGGAGGGCTCAGTCGCTGATTCTCCTGCACAGACGCTTCAAGAGATCGTCTCGTGCTTTTGCGCTGTTGTGCGAGGTCAGACGCACGATTTTACGAAGATGATCGTGGTCCTCAAGGCCTGTGCTGGTGAGTTTGCGCTCTCGCGGTCGCCTCCTTCCGAGCTGATCCGTCGCGACCAGGTCGACTTCAAGGCGAGATCGTCAAGCTCCAAGACCCTGCGACTGCTGCGAGCGCCAACCTGCGCATGCTCCCAACTCTCTGCCACCTCTCCGCCCTGCTCTGCGAACACGGCAACTTTGACCAGATCCGCAGCTCGTTCCCAGGTTCGTCCTCCGCTCCTTTCGACTTGCGGGAGCTGACCCTCTGCCTTCTTCAGAGACCAAAGCAGCGATCGACGCCATCACGCCGCGGTCGATGTCCGACTTCATCTTCCACTCCCTCATCACGCTCTACAACCTTCCCATCGGTCCCGCCGCTCAATTTGGCGCCCTCACAAGTCTCGGTTTCCTCTACCGCGCCTACCCGACCTTCATGCTCAAACAGGGCTCGACCAAGATCATGGACACCATCTTTGCTTCGCCGAACCCCAACTCGCAGATCCAACTCCTTCGCATCCTCCAAGACTTCCTCGCCAGTCAGGGACGCGTCGCGGCGCCGACGGAAACGGTCAAGGCCGAGACGGGCGTCCAGATCGACGAGCTCGTTGGGAACGTCGATGGCTTTGCCGATTCGGGGTGCGTCTTTCGCCTTTTGTGCGCCTGCCCCTACACTAACCCCTTCCTCCACAGCGTCGACAGCGCCGTCTGCCAGCGGTACATCGTCCAGATTATCGCGTCATCCCTCGCCGCCACCAACACTCCTCTCCAGCGACTCGCCGTGGATGTTCTCACCTCGGTCGCTCGTTCAGGATTCAGCCACCCTCTCTCGATCTCGCCCACTCTCGTCGCCCTCACCGCCAGTCCCGACAGCCACCTCGCATCGAAGGCATACGCGACACTCACGCTGCTGCATCAGAAGCACGTGACGCTGCTGGCGACGAGGTTCGCTGAACCGGCAAAAGCGACGCATGGGTACATGAAGGGATTGGCTGGTGCGCAGGTGGTCAAGGGTGCGTTTGCCGCGTTTCTGCCCGTTCCAGGACGTCGTGCTGACGGGCGTTCCGCAGGGTACGCTGGGGAGCCTCACGTGTCGCACTTTGGTCGCTGGTACACGTGCGTTCCTTCAGCTTCTTTCAGCCGTCGACCTTGCTAACCTCGCTCGCTTTGCAGGCTCATTCGCGAAAAGCGCAACTTCCGACTCGACTTTCTCAAGACGCTCTCGCGCACGTTCGAACTCGAGCCAGGAGCACCTTGTAGCGAGGTTCGTCTCATCCCTCACTCCTCCCCTTCCAACCACTGATCTCCCCGCGCAGGACGACCTCTCCCTCGCGCGCTTCACCGCCGAAGCCATCTCCTCGCTCGACCTGAAGACGCAGGAAGAGCCCATGTCGATCATCTCGTACCTCAACGCCGCTCTCGCCGTCTCGGGTCTCCAAGTTCTTCACCTGCTCGAGATGGGGACCGAGGATGGAGGAGGGCTGCTCGGAGGGATGGGCACGCCGAGCGGGAGTCCCTCGAAAGGCGCGAGTCCGAGCAAGGTCGTGCCGATGGACGAGGGAGAGGATGGGGAGTCGCGTACGTCTTCTTTCGCTGGTTGGAGAGGCAGGGAGGGACGCTGATGAGGTCGATTTCGCAGAGGTCGTGCCGCCGAGCTCGGATTTGGCGAGGCAGTCGGTCGTCTGTGGAGTTGCGTTGCTGCTCAGGGATCACCTCAAGCGACTCTACTCGATTACGTAGGCTCTCTTTCTCCCTGCTCCTTTGCGCGCTCGCTGACGCCTCGTCGCAGGGACGCGAAGCTCGCCAAGTTTGTCCTCGGCAAGAAGTCGGCGATGGGAGATCGCGTACGCTTGCTTCGCAGCCGTCTCAGGACCATCGCTAACGCCTTGTGATGCAGGCCACGACTCGTCGCTTCGATGCTCCTCTCGCTCTGGGATCCGACAACTACGAGCGCATGCCGTTCGCGATCAGAAGGATGGAGACGCCCCAGGACCTCGTCGCGCAGCGGGATACGGTGAACCACTTTCAAGCGTCTCCTTCTTCGAGGGACGTCGCTCACGTCGTTATTGCAGTACATCTCGATGATCCAGGACGATGGGACGATTGGCGCGATTGACGAGCTCGAGGTGGACGAGGACGCTTGATTCGCGGCGGGTTCCGCGTTGTTGTAGCTGCATGCTTTCTCTGCTGTGTCCAATCTAGTTGCTATCGTGTTCGTCTTCAGCTCCTTACGTGCTCGTCGCCGGCTGAACGAAGGACGAACTCGGAGACGCAACTTCGCGCTTGGAGACGCGTCCGCTCGTCTGCTTCCTCCCTCACCCCGCCGACTTCTCTTCAGCGCTCGCCTGCTCAAGAATGGATCCACCAAATCCTTCCACTTCGACGCTGACCTCCCTGCGCGCTCTCCTCTCAGCCCCCGCCGCCAGCACCTCCTCCGCCCGCACGCTCCCCTCTCCCTCCCCCGCCCTCTCCCCACCCACCAGCATGCCCGGCCACTGGTCGGACACCATCACTTCCTCTTTCGGGTCTCTAGCAGCAGTCGGGCGCGGGCGGGGGAAGAAGGGGAGGAGAGGGGTGCAGGGGCTGTGGGAGGAGCCGCTTGCCGAGGGGGGAGCTGGGGCCAAACTGGGGAAGGAGCGGGCGTGGGTTGAGGAGGAGGATCGAAGAAGGGAGAGGGAACGGGACGAGGAGCTTGGCGAGTTGGCGGAGAGGATCCTGTTCCAGGTGAGTAGCGCACTGGGTCGGTTTGGGCTCGTTCTCGCGCGTAGCTTGTCGAGCAGGGGAGGAGGGGTGGCAGCTGATGAGCTGTTGGCAAGCTTGGGATCAAGTGATTCGTTGGCCAGAGGGAAGACGACCTAGACGCGGCCTCTGTCCTCGCGAACGGCGTGGCGAACGCAGCTGGTTCGCTCCAGCTACAACAGCGCGCTGTTGTGATCTGAGGACGTCGCGCTTTGTAAAGCCAGTCTCGCTGTGTGCCTTGTCTGCAGCAGTTGCACCTTAGGAGGGCAGACCTTCGTACGGCGGCTGGGTTGCGAACCACCCTGGTCTCCCTTGAGCTTGCAGGGGCAATCTGCGATACGCGTTCCTGCTCTTGCTGACACCTCCCTCCACAGGCCGGTACAGATCCCTACGACCCTCCAGGCCCTCTTCTCGTCGTTGCCCCCGTCCACATCCCCTCGCCAACAACGCACAACCACGCTCTCCTCCTGGACAAGCTACGACTGCGACTCGAGGCCTTCAGCTGTTCAGGTGGCTATTCGATCGTGCGTTCTCTCTCATCGCGCCTTCCTGCCTCTAACCCGCTTCGCAGGTCCTCCTCCCATCTCCTACTCCGAACCCGCCTGCAACCGCGCTTCTGGCATCCTCCTACCTCGCTCTTTCTCGTTCAGCGCGCAAGAACGTTCGGCGTGTCTGGCTTGTTGGTGGAGGCTGGTGGGTTCGCGTGCGTGCTCTCGCTCCCCCTCTTTCATCGCGACGAGCTAACGAGCGTACGTCAGTTTGTTCTCACGATCTTCTCGACGACGCTGCTCTCTGGCAAGACTGCAAAGCGCAAAAAGATTGTGCTGTGCGATACCCTCAGTGCGTTGGCGGCCGAGTTGGGGACCGAGGGTTTTTCGGGGTGAGTCTGGAGTTGCGATGCGTGAGCGAGAGTTGCTGACGAACGCTTAGGATCGAATTCCCTGCGGAAGTCTACGCGTACGTGTCCGAGCTCTGCGAGGGAACGAGTGCTGACTTCTCCTCCAGTGCGAATTCGACAACGGACCGCACGATTGTTCTTCCGACCCCGCCTGCTATCAAGATGTTCGAGGAGTCGCTGGAGCTGGTGAGATCAATCTGCTTCTCCTCCTCGCGCGCCAAGCTGAAACGCTCTTTCGCGCCAGCTCATGGGCGAGGACGCTCAGTGGGGACTCCCTCGTGTTGTGAAGGACTGCGTCGCAGTCATTCGTCGTGCAGGTACGTACTCACTACTCCTCGCTGGCGCAGCGACGTGAGCTCAACGGGTTCGCAGCTCCCACCTCGGTCGGGCTCTTTCGACGATCTTCAAGCTCTGCCACGGTTCGTCAAGTTCGCGAAGCTTATGATCGAGGTGACCCTGCTCTTCCACCCCTACCTCGATCCTCGCTGACGCTTTATTCAGGACATCCTGTCTCTCTCGCTGAGTACCCCGACTCGCCCTACCTCTCCTCTTCCCTCCTCAAGCTCTTCCTCCGGTCCCTCCCTACCCCCATCTTCCCCACCAGCCACTTTCACCTCATCCGCGGCTGCCCAGTCCCGGTCAACTCTCCCATCCTACCCTCATCTCCCTCGGCGACGCGACCTGCAGTCGACTACATCCGCTCGCACATCCTCCCCTCCCTCTCGCGCTCGACCCTCCTCCTCCTCCAGCCTATCGTCGCGCTACTACACGAGGTCTCGCTACACAAGGAAGTTAACCTGATGGACTCCAACAACCTCGTGATCTGCCTCGGGCCTGGCTTTGTTGGGGGCCTCGGGATCGCAAAGGAGGAGCTCGAGATGTGTCGAGTCCCAGGGACGATCGCGCGGAGTGCGACTGAGTGGCGCAAGGAGACGAACACGGTGGGCGGAGTTCTCAAGGTCATGATCGACTGGTACGTTCTCTCTCCGCTCTCCTGTCGTCCCAATCGACTGACGCGTTCCTCGCAGCTACCACGAGATCTTTGACGAAGAGGATCTTCGCTCTTTCGAGCCCTCATCCCGCGCTCCCCTCGTCGCTCCCCACTCCCTCCCCTCCTCCTTCCACTCCATCCCCGAGGAAGGGATCCGCCGCTCCCCCGCCTCCCCCCTCGCCTTCTACTCCGCTCCCTCCTCCACTTCCTCCCCCCGCCACTCCGACCCTCGCCAATCCTCCTTCCCCACTTCCTCCACCGCCTCGACTCGCTCCGCCTTTTCCCAATCCAGCAAAACGCGCCGCTGGAACCCCGGAGGCCTTCTAGCGAGTTCGCCAGAGGAGGGGAGAGGGTGGGCAAGTGGGACGCAGGGGCGGGGGAGCGCGAGGAGTAAGGCGAGTAGGGGGGAAGTGACGGTTGGGGTAGGGGTGATGGGGCTGTTTGTGATGCCTGAGGCGGGGTTGAAGGAATGAGAGGCCTTGTTGAGCGGTGTGTGGACCTGTTGAGAGCTGCGTTCGCGTCGAGTTGGCTTGTTGCGCTGCGAGAGAAGCCTCCGCAGTGCTTGGTCCATCTCTTGGCTTTTGAGCTTACCTGAGTTGATAGTAGAAGTAGTCGCGCGCGGGGAGGTCAACAAGAGCAGGTGAAGGGAAAGGAACGAGCCAAGGTCAGGAAGGAGAGCAAAGAGCAGCTCGCGAAAGAACGAGCGCTCAACTACTTCGCAAGTCGCATATGCATTACCCCCAACAACAAGCTCTCATCAACCTCTGTCCCTCAGTTCTCCCTCTCCCCCCTCTCCCGCTCCTCCTCGTCAATCTGCAGCTCAACTCCCTCCTTCTCACAAAACTCCTTCAACTCCCCCTCGAGCTCGCTCCCGAAAAATGCAGACCTCTGCCTCGTTCCATCCCCGAGCTCCACGGTGGTGAGGACGAGGTCAAGCTTCTTCAGCGACTTCCTGAGCTGGCGAACCAGGGGGACGACGGGTTGGCACTCCTCCGCGGTCGAGCCGAGGGCGAAGACTGTGAGGATTTCGACGGGAGCTTTGGCGAGGTGGAAACAGGCCTTGAGGTCGTTGAGGAGGTGGGCGAACGTGAAAAGATGGGTGAGGTGGGGAAGGAGGAGTGGGGCGGGAAGAGGGTGGAGCGGGGCTTGGCGGACGTAAAGGTAGAGTTGGACAAGCAAGGAGGGTAAGTTGGAGAGGAAGCCACGAATGAGGTCGAGGTTCATCCTCAGGTGGTCCCCAAAGATGCTGATCCTTTCGAGGCGCGACGTCCATCCCGTCGACGAGGCGAAGTCGTCATTGACGACATCTGTGCTGAAGAGCTGGAGCGCCTCGAGATTCCCCAGGCTCTGAACAGCGCGAAGGAACTCTCCGTCCGTCGATTCTCCGATCGAGGTACACTGGGGGTGCTCGATGTTGGGGAGGAGGCGGAGGAGAGAGGCGACCTGGGAGGAGTTCATCTTGACCGCCTCGTCGGTCGAGAGGCAAAAGTGACGGAGGCTGGAGCTGAAAGGGAGGGGCGGGAGCGTAGCTGAGGAGGGCGCGATGAGGAACGAGACCATCGTCGACCCGCAGATGTAGAGCTCCTCGAGCTGGGTGAGGGTCGCAAGAATCCGACGGATGACCTCCTCTCGCTCACGACGATCCACCCCGTCGTCGAGATCGCTGTGTCCAACCGACAGGATTCGAATGTGTCGACCGTGGTTCTGGGCGATCACGTCGACAAAGAGGTGAAGTCGAGACGTTGAGTAGTTCAGCACGTCGACGTCCTGTAGATGGGGACTCAGCAGAGCGCTCCTCAAGGCATTGGAGAGAACCAACGCGCACCTTCCACTTGTACCGCTCTGCGAGCTCGGCGAACTCGTGATCCACGTCGGATAGAGCCCACAGTGCGTCGAAATCTTCTTCGCTCGGGTCGAGGTAGAGTTCCTCAACGAAGAGTGCCTTGAGTTCGTTCGGGATGCGGTTCATGGTGAAAGAGAGGCGGATTCGTGCGTTTGGTGAGGCCGTAGGGGGAGGGGACTGTGTGGAGCAGGGCGGGGTAGAGTCAGTCAACAGTGCTTCGACAGGTCAACGCGAGTGATCCCGCCCTCGACCAGCACGCGCAGGTGCTTTTAGCGCTTCCCAGTGATGTAGTTGGGCCGCTGTCGAAGCCTCGACGACAGCGGCTGCCATCGTGCTCTCCCCACCCGCCTCCTCGAGAGCAGCCTCAGTAGAGGAACCACCGCTCCCAGAGTCCCCCCACCTACACGCCCACTCTTCACCCAAGTACTCGACGCTATCGCCCTCGTTGTACCGCGCTCCCCGCCACTTACCGGTCGTTGGGACGAGGCTGGCTTCGAGGTATGTGCGAGACCGTTCGTTCCGAGAGCTACGCGCGCGCCGACGGTGAGTTCAAGAGTAGAGCTGAGTGGAGCCCTTTGGCTGGTAGCAAGGCGACCAGAGCAGAACGAGTTGAGCGGGAGGAGAAAGAGATCTGTCGTCGTCCTCTTTCAGAAGCTGTTGCGCACCTTGCCCTTCTCCCCATCGCCCCAGCTACTCTCGCCTGGAAGGATGGCACTCTTCCTGTCCCCCAACCTCCGCACTTCGGACCTGCTTCCCTCCCCAGCTCTCCTCCTTCGTTCGGCGGCTCTCGCGGCGGTCCTCGTCTCGTCCGTCCTCCTCGCCCTCGGCGCGTGGGGAGTCTTTTACAGCGCGCTGGCGGTCAGGGTTGGGCAGCTGGAGATGGTTTGGCTGCAGTATGGGTGAGTCCTCGCTGGTCGGGAGGGTTGGGCGAGCGTAGACGACTAGGCGGCGGGAGCTGAAGCGCTGAGGGGTCAGAGCAGGTGTGGGTGCGCTCTAGGGAAGGAAAGCCTCTGTGGGTAGCGCTGGCTGGACTCTCTGGAAACTGTGGCGCAAGGAGCGGCGCACTGGAATCACTCACGAGTTGGCTGAGGAGAGCTCGCCTCTCCCGAGTCGCTTGTGTGGAGATGGGTGGAACTGTCGCTCCTGGCGCAGCGGGGCACACTGTGGTCGGGCCACAACTAACGGAGTTGGGTTATGGCGCTGCTCCAGGGCCTCCCCGTCAGAGCTCTAGGCCGGCGGCGCGGAAGGTCCAGGAGCTCCCCGGGCCTTCCTCTCGGGCGACCAGCGCCTCGCGGAGGAGCTTCACTTCACTTACCGAGTAGCTGGGATCGTTCGGCGCAGCTCCGTGCTTTGAAGCACACTTCTGGCTCGCGGGTATCGATACAGACGCCAGCAGCGGTGCGGCGCGGACCCCTTCTCTCGCGACCTGGACGAGAACACACTCGTCTCCAGGTCGCAGCGAGATGCTGCTCGTTCATGTCGTCCGCTGGCTCAGCGCAGCTCCTAAATCTTAACGAAAGCGAGGAGCGGCTGCCTCACCCACCGGGATTACCCCTGCTCGTGCAACTGCTCAACTGACACTCGCTCTCTCACGCAGACACTTTCGACCGCCCTACGCCGACATTCCTCTCACTCCAGCCGGCGCCTACTTCTCCTCGGGACAGGCTTACGACGTCGCGCTCGATTTCGTAGTGCCTTCGACGACTCGCAACGTCGAACTCGGTGCGTTTCGCTCCTTTCTTCGGTCGCTTCTACGACTGACCGCCCTCGCAGGCAACTTTATGGTCAACTTGATCCTCCTGGAGCGCGATGGCTCGACGTCGTTCAACGTCTCCCGCCCCGTTCGTCCTTTTCTCTCGTCCCCGCTGTACCAACCGACCCCTCCTCGCAGGCCTCCCTCTCTTACCGCTCCCCTGTCTCCCTCACTCTCGCCTCCCTCTCCCCACTAGCCCTCATCCGCTCCCCCGACGTCCAGCACCTCACGGTCCCTCTCCTCGAATCCGCCGTGCTCCAATCCCGCTCCCGAATCCCACAGGTCGCCTTTATCGAACTCGGTCGCAAGGACGCGCATTGGGAGAACGGACGCTGGAACGGAGGGAGTGGGGAGGTGCAAGTGTACAGTGCGAAACTGCGGTTCGACGCTCATCTCTCGGGCCTGAGGTGCGTTCCTTTCGCTGGACACAATCGGGAAGATAGACTGACGAGCGATCGCAGGTACCTCCTCTACCACCACCCCATCCTCGTCTTCATCTTGTTCACCCCTACCTTCCTCTTCTTCGAACTCGTCGCCGCCGCCCTCATCTGGGCCCTCTTCGTCGCCCGTTCCACCCCTCTCGAAACCTCTCCACCCTCAACGATCGACGGCGAGCCCCCGCGCGCCCCTCGGATCAAACGCGAGTTTGAGAGTCGGGATAGGGCGGAGGAGCGGGAGGGGGAGGAGAGGAGGGCTGAGGCGGAGGTGAGGAGGGGGAGGAGGATGGAGATGGAGGAATTGGGGAGCGAGAGTAGTACGGAGACGGGGGAGGAGAGCTTGGGGCGCGAGGAGGTCAAGGATGAGGAGGAGGAGGAGGAGGGGATGATCGGAGGGGTGAGTTCTCCCCCTTGTTTTGTTTCGGGCGGGAGAGGAGCTGACTTTGCTGCGGCAGTCGGAGACGACGAGGGGGACGAGGGAGACTTTTGGGCCGTCGGTTGCTTCGACGGGGGCTTCTTCGTCGTTGAGGGCGAGGACGGTGGGGTCTCGCGAGGAGGAGGAATAGGGAGGATCGTGTTGTTTCTTTTGGCTGTAATTTCGCAGGTTCTTTTGAGCAGTACTCGGGTGCTGCATCGATACGTGCGGACGCTTTGTTGAGGGGTGGGGTTGCGCGTTCTCGCTGAGATGGTCGACAAGGGGTGTGGTTCCCAGAGGAGGAGGGTGAGGTTAGGCGGGGGCACTTCCTGCGATTTTGGATCCTAGTTCCTTTCCAGGTGTAGCATCAAGTACAGGAGGGAGAAGCAGAACGAAACGGAAGAAGTCAATCGCAGTCTGATTTCGAGGATAGAGCCGATTACGGCCTATCTCGAGGCGGGGTGAGCAGAGGGGGCGAGGAGGAACAAACAGGGCAAAGGAGCAGGGCAGGAAGTCCTCAGCAGTTTAGTTGGTACAAGACGCGGCTCAGCAGGCGGAGGGTATTCCCCGCCCGCTGGTTGGTGGAAGTGAGCGCGCGCTGGGCGAGCGAGACCCCGACCCGGCCGGACCTCTGTGGCGCAGTATTGGGCGGAGTGGGAGTAAGGGACGGCGCTGGCTGGGTGTGCCTCTCTCCTATAGTTCTTCCCATGGGGGGAAGAAGGGTGATCCAGCGCCGTCGGTTCTGCAGCCAGTTGGGAGAGCGCGTCGAGGAGAGAGTCGGCTGCCGAACTCCGCGGAAGTTTTTGGTCGACTTCGAGCTGGGTGAGGAATCCTTTCTTCGAGATCTCAGTTACTCTGCCCTACTCTAGCTGTGCGTTTCACTACGAAAACGAAAAGGAAAAAGGGGCGGGAGCGAGGATTGTAGCCCGGATTTCGTTATCTTGAGCCTATCCGACCGCACCCCAAACAGTTCTCTCTCTCGGGGCCAAGCCAGCTCTCCTTGCTCTCCGCCATCGCAGTCGACTTGCACCTTCTTTCATTCCATTCACCACCTGCACGCCAATCTTCCTCTTTGCAGCTGCCCCCGAACACCCGCACGCACGCTCAAGAGGATGTCTCCAATCGCCAGCGACACGATCCACGAGGGAAGGCAGGGCAAGACCAAGGTCTTTGTCGTCGGGCTGGGAATGGTCGGAATCGGTGAGTACTCGCGATCTGGGACTGAGTGTGGGCCAGAGGAGGACTCGGACAGCGGAAGACGCAAAATAACTCGCGTGCTGGCTGACCCTCTCCCTCTCCCTCCTTCGCAGCTTTCATCGAGAAACTGCTCAACCTCGATGTCGACCGCAAGTACTTTATTAGGACTTGCGGAGAAGAGCCAATGGTGGCTTACAACCGAGTAGGATTAACTGGTCAGTCGGCTCCCCTCCTTCTCTCCTCCACTTCGCGACCGCCCCAGGAGTATTCCCAGCTGACCCCCGCCCCGCCACGCCCCCGTAGAATACTTTCAACATCGCAACGTTGCCGAGCTCTACTTGAACGATGCGTCCTGGTACGCCGAGCAAGAGCCCGACCGGTTCGCGTTCCACATCGGCGAGCAGGTCATGGAGATCGATCCTGCTGCCAAGGTCGTGCGGACGAGCAAAGGGAACGAGTGGGAGTGCGTGGCTTTCCTCTCCTTGCTGGTTGGAAGGGCTGGCAGCTGACGGGCGTGCAGGTACGACATCCTCATCCTGGCGACTGGGTCGGGCGCAGGACTACCGCCGTACGTCTCGATGGAGCGCGCTGAAGCTACCAAGGGTGCGTTCTCCTTCTCCGTGCTCTCCCCCGTCTCCTGCTTCCACTCTTGTCCCCGCCCTCCCCCGCCTGACCCTCCCTCGAGACACGAGCTAACCCCGTCGGGCAGGTGTGTTTGTCTACCGCAACATTGCCGACCTGGAGAAGATCATGGACTACGCCGATCAGGACGAGGTTACGCGTGCGAGCGTAGTAGGCGGTGGGGTATGTTCCCTTCTCCTCCCTCCCGAAGGACCCAGCTGACCCCTCGCGCGCGTACAGCTCCTCGGTCTCGAAGCCGCCAAAGCCGTTTACGACATGCCCACGATCCCGGACGTCTCGATCCTCATCCGGCAGAACTACCCTCTCAACCGGCAACTCGACCCCTCGGCCGGCGAGCTCGTCCTGCGCAAGATTGAGAACATGGGCGTGCGCGTCCTCACGCAGTGCCAGCCTACCGATATCATCGTCGACAAGGACGACGAGGGGAAGGACGTCTTCAAGGGGTTCATCGTCGAGGGTGGGGAGAAGGTCGAGAGTGATTTGGTCATCTTTGCGATTGGGATCAAGCCGAGGGACGACCTGGCGGAGCAGTGCGGGATCAAGTGCGCGAAGAGGGGAGGGATCGACGTCGGGGACGATTTGATGACGAGTGCCGAGGGGGTGTACGCGATTGGAGAGTGCGCGAGTTGGAGGGGGAACGTGAGTCGCTCTTCGCTTCGTTGCGGTTGGTGCGGAGCTGATGTTTAACATCCGGTCGCACCCAGACCTACGGACTCATCGCTCCTGGAGTCGAGATGGCCGACATCCTCGCCTTCAACCTCGTCCGTTCCTCCCCTCCGTCCCCATGCGACGCTCGCTAACCCTCTCCCGCAGACTCAAACCGCGAGCCACGCTCCTCGCAAGATGAACGACCCCGATCTCTCGACCAAGCTCAAGCTCATGGGCGTCGACGTCGCCTCCTTTGGCGACTACTTCGCCGACGAGCGGATGCACAAGGCTGCCGTCGCGGCTGAGCTTGAGCAAGGGGTCGAGATCGTCCAGGCGCGCAAGAGGGGACAACCGAGGGATACGAGGAACGACCCGATCAAGTGCTTGACGTACCATGATCCGTTCTCGGCGACGTACAAGAAGTACATCTTTACTGCCGATGGGCAGTACCTCCTCGGTGGGATCATGATTGGCGACACGGGGAGCTTTACCAAGATGGTCGCGATTATCAAGAAGAAGGTGCGTTCGCGCTCGTTCCTTCCCTTGTTGCGCGTGGAGCTGATGCGCGTTGGGCGAGCAGAAGAAGCTCGATGTTCCTCCTTCCGACTTTATCATTGGCGCGAAGAAGGAGGGCGAGGACGACGGAGGCGATCTCGACGACGATGCGCAGATTTGTTCTTGCCACGTACGTTCCGCGTCTCGAGATCGAGGACATCGCTGATACCTGAACCGCAGAACGTCCTCAAGGGAGCGATTGGAGCGTGCATCAAGGAGGGAGTCACCGACCTCGCGCAGATCAAGTCCAAGACCAAGGCTGGAGCAGGTTCGTCTGGCTCTCTGGCTTCGAAGGGACTGGCGCTAACCTGTTGATGCGCGCAGGATGCGGTGGCTGCGTTCCTCTCGTCACCAACATCTACAAGGCCGAGATGAAGAAGGCCGGACACGCGACCAACAACAAGTGCGTCGTCCTCTTCCGCTCCACACGGACTAGAGCTGAACCCTCGCACGCAGTCTCTGCCCTCACTTCAAGATGAGCCGAGTCGACCTCTTTGCTGTCGTCAAGATCAAGAAGCTTCAAGACTTCAACACGATCATGGCCGTCGCTGGAGTCGGACACAACGCTCTTGGATGCGAGATCTGCAAGCCTGCCGTCGCTAGCATCCTGTCGTCCCTCTACAACGAGCACATCATGAAGCCCAAGCTCCACAGTCTCCAGGAGACGAACGATCGGTGCGTTCGCTTCCCCTTTCCGTGGGTCGACTCGGAGCTGACGAGCTGAGCGCGCAGCTTCCTCGCCAACATCCAGCGGAACGGAACCTTCTCCGTCGTCCCTCGTATCCCCGGTGGAGAAGTCGCTCCCGAGGGCCTCATTCTCATCGGTCAGGTCGCCAAGGAGTACGGTCTCTACACCAAGATCACCGGTGGTGCGTTCCTCCCTCCCCCTCCTCGTCCCTCCCTAACCCTTTCCCGCACAGGCCAACGCATCGACCTCTTTGGCGCGCAGAAGCAGGACCTCCCCGACATCTGGGAGAAGCTCATCGCGGGTGGTTTCGAGTCGGGGCAGGCGTACGGCAAGTCTCTTCGAACCGTCAAGTCGTGCGTCGGCTCGAGCTGGTGTCGTTACGGCGTGGGAGATTCCGTCTCGCTCGCCATCGACCTCGAGAATCGGTATCGGGGGGTCAGGAGTCCGCACAAGTTCAAGGGAGGGGTTTCCGGATGCGTGCGAGAGTGTGCGGAGGCCCAGTCGAAGGACTTTGGGTTGATTGCGACCGACAAGGGATGGAATGGTGCGTTTCTTTCTTTCCGTCGTCGTTGGGGTTCGAACTGACTCGTTGTCGACAGTGTTCCTTGGTGGGAACGGAGGAGCGAACCCCAAGCACGCCGTTCTTTTCGCTCAGGACGTCCCTCCTTCCAAGGTCGTCCGCATCATCGACCGATTCGTGCGTTCCGTTCTTCCTTCTCTTCGCGTTCGACGCTGACGCGCATCGTGCAGCTCATGTTCTACATCCGCACCGCTGATCGTCTCGTGCGAACGGCTCCCTGGCTCGACAAGTTTGAAGGAGGAGTCGAGGTTCGTCTTCCCTTCCTTCATCCTTCCATCAGCGACTGATGCATCCTCCTGGCTCGCAGAAGTTGCGCCGAATCATCCTCGACGACGAGCTCGGCATCTGCGCCGACCTCGACAAGGAGATGGACTTTCTCATTGGTTCCTACGAGGACGAGTGGCAGAAGACGGTCCTCGATCCCGAGCTTCGCAAGACCTTCAAGCAGTTTGTCAACACCGTGCGTTCCCTCTCCCTTCTTCCCTCGGCCGTTTCGCTGACTGGGAGCTTTGACAGGACGAACGCTCGCCGGCGATTGAGATGATCGAGGAGCGAGGTCAGCAGCGACCTGCCGATTGGCCCAAGGCGTTCCCGGCGCAGAAGTACGACGTCAAGGACATTCCCACGCCGCCAGAGCAGTGGACTTGGGTCAAGATGGCGACGGTGGGAGACTTGCAGCCTACGGACGAGGGAACTTCGTGCGCTTCTTTCGCTCGCTCTTGATGGATCCGGTGCTGACCCTCTTCGCTTTCGCAGGAGCGCTGCCGTTCGCTATGGACACGAGACTCAGCTCGCCATCTTCCACGTTCCCAAGCGTGGCTACTTTGCTACCCAGCAGGTTCGTCTCGTCGCTCCTCTTCCTCTCGATTTCGCTCACACGTTTTCGCGCAGGGATGCCCTCACAAGAAGGCTCAAGTTCTCGACCACGGAATCATCGGCGACGACGTTAACGGCAACCTCTACGTCTCGTGCCCGTGCGTTCTTCTCCTCCCCCCTCTTTCGTCCCATCGCTAACTCGGCCCCTCGCACAGTCTCCACAAGCGCAACTACCGTCTCGACACTGGCGACTGCATCAACGACGACGAGTACAAGGTCATGGCTTTCGAAGCTAAAGAGGAGAACGGCGACATCCTCCTCCTCCTCCCTCCCTCGGACGACCTCGACTCGCTCATCGGGACCTCCAGGTGGATGGTCCGCAAGGCGACTGCCGAAGCGTACGGGAAGAACTTGGCGACGGCGTTGGAGATTGTTGGACCGAGCGATGCGGCGGTCGCGATGGAGTTGGGAGATGAGGCGCCTGCGCCGGCGGGTGTTCATGCGTGTGGATCGGGGGCGAGCAAGTTGGAGTGGTAGATTCGTAGATAGATTAGAGTGTTCTTTTCCGTAGCAGTACCTTTTGAAAAACACGTTGTATTCGCAGTGCTCGCTTCTCGGGGACAGGCTGAGGGAGTCTCGAGACTTTCGAAGGACTTTATCGCCGCCCTCGCTTTGACAGAGAGGATGCAGAAGTGGATTTTGAAGGGGATTCCGCGCTTCAAAGACGCCAGATCAGAATCGGAGCAGGAGAGCGGGCGCGCAGGAGAATGACTTCCGGGCGCGAGATCACGTTCTCGACGTTGTCTGCGCGGTTCTCCCTGCTCCCAACTGCTCTACACAACGAACTCCTCCCTCAGACACTCGATAGCAGCATGGCAGCCCTTGCTCTCGCCTCGAAAGTTGCCATCATCAGTGCGTCCCGCCTCCAGCTCCCTCGAGGCCCACGCTCATCCGTCTCCTCTCAGCCGGCGCAGGACGCGGTATAGGACTCGCTGCTTCCAAGCTCTTCATCGCCAACGGAGCCAAGGTCTTTCTCTCCGACTTGGACTTGAAGGAGGCGCGCGAGGAGCTCAAGGATCACGGATCGGAGGTAGTGGGGTTCCTCGAGGCGGATGTGACGAGCGAGGAGTCTGTTGCGGCTATGTGCAAGGTGCGTTCTACCTCGCAAAGCGGTTTTGAGAACCGAAGGGCCTTACCCAGCTTCCTTTGTACAGGCAGCGACGGCGCAATTCGGCAAACTCGACGTCGCAATCCTGAACGCAGGCGTTTTCTCGGGCGTCAAGCCCTGGATCGAGACGGACGCTTCCGAAGTCGACTTTCAGAACGCCGTGAATGTACGAGGAAGCTGGATTACCGCCAAGCACGCCGTCAAGTCGATGATTGCGTCTCCTGCTGGCGGCAAGGGCTGCAGTTTGGTCTTTGTTGCGTCGGTGGCGTCCCTTTACGGACAGCCAGGAATGGCGTGAGTCTTCCTCTTCTTTACTCCAGCGGCGAGAGCGCTAATTGGGGGCTCAGGGCGTACGTCGCGTCCAAATGGGCTGTCCGAGGACTCTCGCTCACCGCTGCTGCCGAGTTTGCCCAATATGGTGCGTTCCTTTCTCTCGCTGTCGCGATATGCGAGTGTACTAACACTTTGCGCAGGCATTCGAGCGAACGTCATTCAGCCTGGAGCTACAGCGACAGCAATGTACACCTCTCGCTCCCCACACACTCCTCGACGCTGATCCTCTTTGCAGGTTCGCCAAGTTCCCCGAAGAGCTCCAGACCGCTGTAAAAGGTTTGCAGCCCTCCTCCTATCTACCCTCTCGACCCACATCTGACGAGATTCCCTCGCAGCGAGCAATGTGATGAACCGCGCCGCAGAACCGATTGAAATCGCCGAAGCGATGCTCTTCCTCGCTAGCGACAAGAGCAGCTTCATGACGGGCTCGACGATCGCTGTCCATGCGGGACAGACCCCGACGTGATCAATGCCATGCATCGACGAAGACAGTTGCCAAATCACTGGCGAGAGGGACTGGAACCGACGAGGGCGGCGAGAGGATTCAGGCTCGCTGCGAAGGATGATGTCGCTTCAATCCATCCACCTGCCGAAAAGCGTGATGGGCTGGGAGATTGAGAGCAGCGAAAGTAGAGATCGATAGAGCAGCAAAAGCAGTGAGGGAAGCGACCTCTCCAATCTCGAAATGCGAGTCTACATACATAATTCTACTGCAAAGGAATCTACGAAACTCTAGAACACGACCAAGCACTTGTCCACATCCCACCCCAGCGCTGTCAACCCCGGCTTGACAATCTCCTCAATCATCGGTTCCGGCCCACAGATGAGGATGAGCGAGTCCTCGCCCGGCGGCGGGAGATGCATCTCGAGCATCGCCTGGTTGATCCGTCCCTTCGAGTGCTGCCAATCCTCAGGAGCCTTGGAGAGGCAGAAGTGCTGTTGGAAGCGCGAGGGGCCGACGAGGGTGGCGAGGGATTCGAGGTCGGAGCGGAGGAGGATGTCGGCTTCCGTCTTGTTGGCGTTAAGGAGCCAGAGCTTCGTCTCCGAGTCTTCGACGTCGTGGATGACGCCCTTGAGGACTTGAATGATGGGGGTGATACCTTCGACGAGGAGAGACGTTAGCGAAGGGCGAGCGACAAAGAGAGAGAGAACGACGCACCACTCCCGCCGCAAATCATCCCAATGCTCTTCGCGCGTCGCTCAACCCCTCGCCACTTCGCCATTCCCTTCCCGAGCCACTGGAAGCTCCCGAGAGGTCCCTTGAACTCGACGCAGTCGCCGACCTTGAGCTCCTCGAAGCCAAGCGTCATGCGTCCTCCCTCGGGGAAGTCCTTCGTGCGATGGTAGACCTGCATCATGAACTCGTCAGTGCAGCGCAGAGAGAACGAGGAGAGCGAGAAACGTACCTTGATGAGAAGCTCCAGATGGCCCTTGGCGTCCGACGACGAGACGGGCGTGTAGGCGCGCTGAACGAGCTCTCCCTCGACAAGCTCCCCAGTCGCAGTCTCGGCGTCCCCAGGGCTAACCTTCCTCCTCAGTCGCGCGTAGACGTGCTGCCCCGTCGGAAGTCCGAGAGGCTGGTCGGGATGCTCGAGCTGGAACTTGTAGAGGCGCGAATCGTGGTTAACGAACTCGATCGAGACGAGTTGGGCCGACTTCCATTTCGACTTGTGAAGGAAGGTCGCGTCGGGTTTGGCGGGGAGGGTGGAGAGAGGCGCGACGACGGTGGAGGGGATGAGGGTGCCGATGTGGTACTCCTGGAGCTTGATCTTTGCGTCCTGCGATGATTGCGAAAGAGATCAGCGAAGCTCGACGCCAGAGAAGGGGAGAAGGGGAACGCACGACCGAGTGAATCGCCATAAAGTCCTCTGAAGCATCCTCGCCGGCGACGATCGTGATCGACTCTGCTCCTCCAGGGTGCGCCTTGAGGAACGGCGTCCCATCGTATACCTCGCCATTGACGATGAACCAGGGCTCAGCCTCGGTGTTGTGGGCCTTGAGTTCCTCGAGCGAGATCTTCCTATCGACGCCCGCCTTGGTCATGACGACGGCGACCTTCTTCGCCTTCTGCTTGCTGAGCTCGAGGATCTCCGTGTCCTCTGCGGCGGGAACGTCGGTGAAGATGGGGTTGAGGATGTCGAGTCCGAGGTCCTTCATGCGCTCCATCCAGCCTCCGGGCTGCGTGCCAGGCATCGTCGGGTGCTCGAAGCGAAGGGTTGTGAGGCCGTTCTCGAGCGTCTTGTGGATCGCGACGCGGAACCACCAGTTGCTGTGAGGGGGAAGAACTCGTCAGTCAGGTTCTTCAAACGGCGACGCGAAAGAGAAACGCACTTCATCATTCCGGTCGGGCTGCGAAGGGGAGAAACCGTCAGCTCGATTCCCACTCGGACCAGCGAAGAAGCGACTCACTTCCAGTACATGCTCTGTCCCTGAACATGCAGACTCTCATCCATCCCCCTCACCGCGACGCTCCCCGCCTTCTCCAACTCGCGCACATCAACCTTGCACTCCCAAAACGCCCAACAAAAGCACTCGTCCCGATCCGTCAAATCGAGCGTCCCCCACACCGGCCCAGTGAACGCCTCGGTGCGATACTGATCCTCGGGGTACGTCACGTCGGCGAGGATCCACGAGACACCAGCGTCGAGGGTGATTTCGACGCGGTTGACGCGACGGCCTCCCCCGGCGTAGGCGTACCCTGCGAGAGTGTAGTAGGTCGGTTCGGGGGTAGGGGCGGAGGGGAGGACGAGGTGCTCGTCGTGCGCGGGGTGGGCGATGGCCGAGTTGGTGTTGAGGTCGTTGATGATGTAGCTGGGGAGATGGGTGAGCGGAGATCCGAGCGAGGGAGAGGAGGACGTACCGAGGATCGTACCACCATTCGCGCTCACTGCGAGCTTGCTCCGGCATGAGGGTCGTAGGGAGGACTTTGTTGTCCTTCGTAGGGGAAGGTTAGCGAGGTTCGAGTGAGGGAGTGGGAGGAGACGAACCCAAAAGTGGAGATGGTGCTGCGACTCCTTGTCGCTAATGATGATCTTCTTGAGCCACTTGACGCTTCGTCCTGCGGGGGTAAGCGTTAGAGAGATCTTAGAGAAGAGCGAGCGAGGAAAACGAACCTCCGATCTGGCCCGGAACGACGAGACGAAGAGGGTATCCATGGTCGGGCTCGAGCGCCTGCGAAGAAGCCATACCGTTAGCGACGACCTCGCTGAGAAATAAGAGGAACGAACGCACCTCTCCATTCATCGCCCAAGCGAGTATCATCCCCTTCTCCCTCATCCTCGCCCACCGCAATCGCTGCGACGTTCCGTACTTGCCATCGGGCAGATCCTCGGCTCCCTCGAAGATAACGTGCTCGGGCTTCTTGAACCCCTCCTCCCCCCTGACCACCTCGCACCTCGTCCCGACCATTTCGAGCACGTCGGCCAGGTAGACTCCGGTAAACAAGGCCGTACTCAACCCCGCCGGTCCCCAACTGAACCCCAAACTCTTGCGCACGACGTTCTGCTCCTTGCGCCTATTCCCCGCACAGACGAGGGTGATGGGGAGGGTGACGGGGTTGAAGAGGGTCGGATCGAGGAGGTTGGCGAGGGTGAGAGTGAGGGGGCGAGCGACGAGGCCGGAGATCTCGAGAGTCCAGCTGTTGGCGTCGGCGAGGGAGACGCGGGGGACTAGACCGTGGTTGCGGACGTAGAAGAGGTTGGTGGGCGTAAGGAATCCCTGCGATTCTTTCGTTAGCTTGGATCGGGAGCGAGGGAGGAGAGGGACGAACGGCGGCAAAGAGGGAAGGCAGCGGAGCTTCACAGTTGAACGGCCAGCGACCAGTGAGTCGAACGAGAGACTCTTCTCGGAGGACCCATTCATCGGGAGTTCCTGCGTCCTTGGGATCGTGCTTGGCTACGACGGTGGAAGTGGGCAAGGCGGGGTAGGCGATAGGGAGAGGAGAAGCGGCGTACGAGCTCGACAGGCCCTCTTGCGCTGCCAGAGTCGGAGGATAGAAGGGCGAAGGAAGAGTTACCGAGGACTGCTGGGCAGGGCGGGCTGCATCAGAGGTACGGCGATGCTGGAGACTCTGAGCTGGAGCGGGTTGAGAACGAGATCGAGATCGCGCGGTCGTTCCAGTTGGCAGTCGAGCTGCTGGTCTTGACCGAGGCGAAGTGGTGAGTAAGATCGGATCCATCGTTCTATTGTCGTCGTCGTTCGGTCGTCGTCGTCGTCGTTCGAGAGCAGTTGTCGAAGAGAGAGAGACAGCGGAGAGATAAGTCCAAGTCGATTCCACCGATTCCGATAGGACATCCGGGCGGCTCCCTTCTCTCCTTAAGGGCTCAAGTTTGGCCCAGTCTCTAGTCACAGCGGGCGGCACTAGAAGGGCTGACAAGGGCTCAAGGGCTTAGAGCGGGGAGAGAGAGACTGGAGTCGGCCAGACTGGAAAGTTACTTACTCTCTAATTCGAGACTAACAAACTTTTTGTTAACTTGAAGGTGGTCGGTCAACTTGCTCCGATTTCAACTTTGATTGCAGTTCCAGAACGCCCATGAATCTTCGTACGAGCTAATTTAGCCATCGTAACGAACAAGTCGAGTGCCCAAGTTGGGAGTCGTTGCTGGGCCTTGGCTGGGTCTTCCCTTCCGCTCTCTCGATACTCTCCCAGTCGTAGACTACAGCTACGGCGTCTTCTAAAGTCAAGAGACAACAGCAACCAGTCGCGCACTCTCACCCGCCGTAACGAGCTCCAACTAGGCCCTGCCGAATGGACTCTTTCTCGCCAACTCGTCCAAGTCCTCCACTCGAAGAGACTGCCCGCTCGGTCACTCCGACGACGACGCGCCCATTCGCCATCGCCTCGTCCCTCCCTCAATCCCCTTCCATCTCTCACCTCTCCGCCTCTCGTCCTCTCCCACCAACCCAGCCCGTCACGCCGACGCCCGCAGAACCAACGAGGGAGCCACCCGTGCTACTGAACGTGCTGGGAGCGAGCGATGGAGAGAGTATCCTCGTGCTCGTCGTCGAGGAGGATCGCGAGAGGGGAAGAGTGTATGGAGGCAGTCAGGCGGGAGACGTTCATGTGAGTCTCGATGGTTGGGACCGAGGAAGGGGTGAGGTCAGAGTCGATCCAGCAGCACGCCTCCTCCCGCCAGTTCAAGCTCTCGAAGCAAGCGAGATGAGCAGGCGACAAGAGCTGAAGCCGGGAGCTTGGGTGGGGAGACTGAGGGGAAGCAGCTGAGGTCGACGGGCTCAGGTCCAGCTGGGCAAGGTGGAGGGACTACAGGGCACGCCTGGCTCACTAGAGTACAGCTCTCGGTAGCTACGTGTGACCCGAACCAGCTCTAAAGGAGTGCCTGCTCGAGGTACCAGCACATCGCTTTGGCTGGGCTTGCGATGGAGGGGGGACACGCTGTACCTGCTCCTTCACGCCGTATGCTCTTTCCGCCTTTGGAGGGAGCAGCGTCGTGATGTTGGAGGGCGGCAGTGTCCCTCCAGCGCCCTGCTCTCGACTCAGCTTTGATCGCCCAGGAACGACGACTGATTCGCCCTCTCACGCAGGTCTGGGACCTCAACACGCTCAGCCTCCGCGCACGCCTGAGTGGCCACACGGGTGCAGTCCTCGCTCTCCAGATCGTCAAGGCGCGAGAATGGCTCATCAGCTCCTCTGGTCCGTCCCCTCTCTCTCCCCCACACCACAACGCAAGCTAATTCCGAGGCTGCGCAGGCGACGGAACGATCCGAGTCTGGCACACTCCGACCCTCTCGTCGCTGTACGTCGTTCACCCTCCGCACGACAACGTCGGCGACATCTTCTCCCTCGCCTGGGTCGACAACGACCTCCTCCAAGGCGACGACCCTCATGCCTCCCTCTCGCGCCACGCCAAGGGCAAAGGAAGGCTGTACGCCGGGTCCCAGGACACCTCGATCCAAGTTCGTCCCTTCTCCTCCTCGCTGCGACCCAAGAGAGCTAAGAAGGAACGCAGTGGATCGACCTGCCGCCCGCCTTCCATATCGAAGCTCATGCGCACCCGCTAGGGGGGATCCCGCCGTACCTCTCCTCGCCGCCGCTCTCCTCCTCGCCCCCGATTCATCGTGTCGCCAACAAGTTCTTTGATTCTGTGGCGTTGGCAGATCGGCCGAGAGGGCAGTCGAGGAAGAATTCAGAGTCGACGACGAGCTTGGTCGGGTTGGGGAGGTCGTTTGAGGGCGACGCGTTGAGCAGCGGGGCGAGTCCGGTGGAGCATGCGGTGGAACTGCAGTTTGAGGACGATCATCTGACGCCGTACGCCCACTACGGATACGTGGTGCGTCTTCTCGGGCAGTTGCAGGAAACGCAAGCTGATGATCGCGCGTGCAGTACTGCCTCCTACTCGCGAAGAGCAACGATCGCGACGTTCTCATCTCCGGCTGTGAGTCTGCTTACTCTGGGGTCGCTCTGGAGCCGCAATTGACGCCTTCTTTTCGCAGCTGGTGACGAACGCATCAAGCTCTGGTCGATGTCGCACAAGGAGCTCACCAACATTGCGACGCTGGATTCGGTCGCCGACGCTGTGCTTGCGATCGCTGTTCGCGACAACACGCTGTTCGCTGGACATCAAGGCGGAGTGATCAAGGTGCGTTTGTGGCTCACGTGGGAGCTCGGGCCGCAGCTGAATTTGTGCACGCAGATCTGGGATCTCGACACGTTCACCTGCATTCGGAACCTCAAGTCGCACTCGGTGCGTCTTCCCTCAACCCGCGCCGCTTCCTCGCTCACGCTCTACTCTCCCCCAGGCCGACATCCTCACCATCTCGGTCGTCGGGCAAGACTTCTACTCGGGCGCAGCGAACGGGACCATGCAGCGGTGGGACAAGGCGTTCCACGCTGTCACGACTTGGGCTGCGCACAAGAGTATCGTCCTCGCCTCGGCAGCCAGTACTGCTCATGGAACGCACCTCGTCACTGGTGGTAACGATGGAGTGATCAAGGTTCGTTCTTCTTCGCCTCCTCGTCGACAGGAGCGCTGAACTTTGCCGTCGCAGATCTGGGACGTCCTCGACGACGAGAAGCCTGCGTCGTCAGGGGAGACTCCAAAGGGCTTCCAAGGTCCGCTGCCCCCCTGTGGCGCCCGTAGAGGTTGCAGCTGATCCAGTTCGTGCAGGTCCCCTCTTCCACACCCTCAGCAAGCTCGTTTCGTTCAAGACGATCGCCGACGAGGAGCACCGCGAAGAGTGCCGTCAAGGCGCATCGTACCTCAAGCGCGTGCTGCGCCAGCTCGGTGCTGAGACTGCCCTCGTAAGTTCTTCCCGTTTCTCTCTCGTTGAGCGAGACTGATGCGTCTGCAGCTTCCTGGCGCGACGGGACGGAATCCCCTTGTTCTCGCTAGTTTCAAGGCGAACGCTCCTCCCTCGGATGGTAACTCGACGTCAAGGAGGCGCGTTCTCTGCTACGGTCGTGCGTGGTCTTTCGTTCGAAGTCTGGGAGCGCGTTGCTGACTTGTCGGTGGCGCAGATTACGACGTCGTCTCTGCGGCTGATGGGCACAAGTGGTCGAACGATCCATTTGAGATGACGGGCAAGAACGGCTGGATCTATGGTCGAGGAGTCTCGGACAACAAGGTCAGCAGCGGGTTCGTTGTTGCCGGAGCCTCGTCGCTGATATCGGTTCCGAACCCCCAGGGACCAATGCTCGCTATCGCTGCTGCTGCTTCCGACCTCCGACTCGCGCAGGCTTTGGACGTCGATCTCGTCATGATTGTTGAGGGTGAGGAGGAGACGGGCAGCGCTGGGTTCCAGGACGCGATTCGGAAGAACCGAGTGAGTTCCGCTGCGGTCGTGGTGCGGGTTCCGTGACTGACTTTGCGCTCCTCCAGGACCTCATCGGCGATATCGACGTGATTCTCGTCAGCAACTCGTACTGGATCGGCGAGGACATCCCCTGCCTCACGTTCGGTCTTCGAGGAGTCATCCACGCGACGATCAAGGTGCGCTACCTCTCCCCGCCCTTCTCGGCTGGTTTACTGACGCTCCTTTCAGATCAACAGCGACCAACCCGACCTCCATTCTGGAATGCAGGGAGGAGTCGTCAGCGAGCCGCTCGTCGACATGGTTCGACTTCTAGCGAGCTTGACGGACGCCGACGGGCGAGTACGTATCCCTGGCTTCCTCGACGATGTTCGCAAGCTGGGAGCGGAGGAGAGCGGGCTGTACGACGCGGTGATCGAACGTTGCACCAGGTCCGTTTCGCTCCGTTCCTTTGGAGGGAGATATTGCTGATGGTGCCTTTCTCGCAGCGACAAGGTTCAGGAGAAGCTTCATCAGAACTCGCACATCACCGACCCACGCCGCTCGCTCATCACCAGGTCCGTCCGCGAAGCCTCCGCGTCGTTGGTCGCCACTCTAACGCACCCTTCCTCAGGTGGCGTCAACCCGCTCTCAGCATCCACAAAGTCAACGTCGCTGGACCATCTCAAAAGACCCTCATCCCCTCCTGGGCTACCTCCTCCGTCTCGATCCGCATCGTCCCCGACCAGTCCCTCCTCGACATCGTCGAGCAGCTCAAGGCTCATCTCCACAAGGCGTTCGCGTCCATTCGAACCCACAACGTGCTCTCGGTTAGTCCCTCTCTCTTTGCTCGTCGACTTGTCGCTGACGTCCCTGGCTCCGCAGGTCGAGATCAACCACGTCGCCGATTGGTGGCTCGGCGACATCGAAAGTCCTTACTTCAGCGCGCTGGCCAACTGCATCGAGGACGAGTGGAAGATCAAGCCGCTCCTCATTCGCGAAGGAGGAAGCATCCCTTCGCTCCCGTTCCTCGAACGCGAGTTTGCTGCTGCCAGCGTCCACTTCCCCATGGGACAGGGATCCGACTCGGCACATCTCCCGGACGAGAAGATTCGGATCGTCAACCTCGAGGTGCGTTCGTTTTCCTCGCCGTCCTGAGCTCGAGCTGACTCCTCGACAACTGCAGCGCGGCAAGAGCATCATCTCCAAGTGGCTTTGCGCTCTCCCTGGCCTGCCTCGAGAGGTGCAGGACTTCTAGACTTCATCTGCTGTCGGATCCTCCATCTTCATCCAACTTTCGTACGATACCCTGCATCTCTAATATACCCCCACCGTGTCTCGCATCCTCGTCTCGAGCTGCTCTTCCCACCTCCTGCTCTCGTTGACGCCGCCAGGAACGTGTGCGAGCGGGAGTGCCTCTCCTCGTTCATTCTCTTTCGTCCGAGAGATCTCGACCAAAGAACCACGCTCTGCTGCCTTCGCGTCGTCATCGAGACGATCCAGAAGGAGAAGAAGGTGCGAGATGAGGTCCGACCGGACTCCGGGAGCTCGGCTGCCCCGGCAACAAGCAAACGAGCAAAGCTTCGTTCCAAAGAAGACTCTTCCTTTTTCTTGCCAGATCCTCAGCAACCAACGATGCCCGGTCTTCAGAGCAACTCTATCCCCTCGCCACCGCCTGCCACGTTGGACGCGTCGTTCTCGGAGGTCCGGACCGCAAAGGAGGTGCTCAAGAACAGCGTGGTCGAGGAGCAGGCTAGCACTCGAAAGATCTCTCCTCAGGAGCTCAAGGAGCACAACACTGCGTCAGAACCGTGGTTCGTCGTGAACGGGGAGGTCTACAACGGAACTGCATTCCTCGACGATCACCCAGGCGGACCGGACGAGATCATTGGCGTCGCTGGGGAGGACGCGACAGAGGCGTTCATGGCGATTCACCCTCCCGTACGCCGCGTATACCCCTCCTTTTCCGAGCTTTGCTGACCTTTTCTCTCTCGACAGGAAGCGATGGAGCAACTTCAAAGATTCCACATCGGCACCCTCGTCTCCTCCCCTGCCCTCTCCTCCACCCTCCCCATCGACAGCCTCGCCAAACTCTCCCTAGAACCTTCCCCGACCACCTCCCTCGAACCCGACCCGCAATTCCTCCACGCGACCAAGTGGAAGTCGGCTCAGCTCGTCTCGATCACCATCGTCAACCACGATTCCCGCCTCTACAGGTTCCTACTCGAGCACCCCGAACAGCCACTAGGACTACCGACTGGTCAGCATGTCCATGCGCGCTTGAGGAGGAAGGTCGGGGCTGGGAGCGCATCGGCTGCGGGAGGAGCGAGCGTCGAGGGAGAGCTCGTTCAGCGCTCGTACACGCCCATCTCCTCGTCGGATGCTAAAGGCCACCTGGAGCTTCTCATCAAGGTGAGATCTAACCTTTGATCTCCCTCTTCGTACCTGGCTGACGATCACCTTCACGCAGGTCTACCATCGCACGAAGGACTTCCCCGAGGGAGGACGCATGACGCTTGGCTTCGAAGAGCTCGAGGTCGGCGACTGCGTCGAGTTCAAGGGACCTCTCGGGAGATTCCAGTGGCTTAGGAAGGGAATGGCGAAGTGGCGTGGAGTCGAGCGACGTGCGAAGAACATCGGGATGATTTGCGGCGGGAGTGGTGCGTCTTTTCTCTCCCTCTTCGATCCTCGCACCTCGCTGACGTCTTTCCTCGTCGCAGGCATCACCCCCATTATCCAGGTCCTCAAGGGAGTCATCCACGACGTCGAAGACTCGGAGACGAAGCTCTGGCTCCTCAACGCCAACAAGACGGAAGCCGACATCCTCCTCCGCTCCGACCTCGAATCCCTCGCCACCCTCGTCGGCCCCTCACGATTCCACCTCCACTTCTGCCTTTCAAAAGCATCCGAGGACTGGGAGCACTCGAAGGGACGGATCGACCAGTCGATGCTCCAGAAGCACCTTCCTCCACCGGGAGAGGACTCGCTCATCCTGGTCTGTGGCCCGGAACCGATGATTGAGGGGGCCGTGAAGCCTGGGTTGGAGGCGCTGGGGTGGGATGTGGACAAGTGCCTGGTCGTGTTTTAGAGTTTCGTAGATTCCTTCGCCACAGAATTATGTAGGCAGACACGCATTTCGACCCAATCCCCCTCGCTCGTCGTTCGCTCCTCCCTGCTCTCTCTCTGACTCTCGCTACTCTCTGCGACACAACATCTATTCCTCCAAGTCTACGATAATTTAACCTCACTAACCCACTCCCCACCCTCCAACCCCAACCCCGCAAACGCATTCAACCCCGCCTGCAGACTCATCAACCCCCTCGTCTCCAGCGTCGCGCTCCCAATATGGGGCAACAGCACGACCTTCTGCTGCTTTACCAACGGGTGGTCCGCTCTAATATTCGGTTCGCCAGTAACGACGTCCAACCCTGCTCCCGCGATCCCTCCTCGCTCGATTGCTTCCGCCAGAGCTTGGGAATCGACGACGGGTCCCCGAGCGGTGTTGACGACGTAGGCGTTCTTCTTCATCTTGCTCAAGAAGTCGGCTCCGACGATCCCTTCCGTCTCGGGGGTGAGGGCGCAGCAGATGATGAGGAAGTCGGATTCGGCGGCGAGTTCGTCGAGAGAGGTCGCGGCGCGGATTTCGATGTCGCTCTTCTCAACGATGCCAAAGTAGTCTTTGGAGGGATCGAGAGTCGCTCCGGGGCGGGAGGTCATGTAGAGTGCTCGTCCGATTCCGAAGCCGAGGAGGCGCTTGAGGGTGAGTTGGCCGATCTTGCCGAAGCCTAGGACGCCGACGGTCGACTACGATGAGGAAGTTAGCGAGAGTTTGAGGGGAAGGAAGGGAGGGAGGGAGGGACGTACTCGTTGGAGAGCGTGGCCGCAGAGAAGGAGGGGAGACCAGGGCATCGAAGGCCATTTGCCATCTGCGACCGCTCGGATTCCCTGCGCATTCTCGTTAGCCACGATCAACGACCTGGAAAGGAGAAGGAGCGCACCTCGCCAGCGCGTCGGGAAGCCATTAGAACGAGCATCGCGCCGATATCCGCCGTCGCGTCCGTGAGAGCATCGGGAGCTACGACGGTCGTCAGCTTGTGCTCGAGCAGAGAGAGGAGAAAGACGCACTAGTTCCGAGTCGGATCCCGCGAGAAGCGAGAGCGGCAGTGTTGACGTGGTCGTAGCCAGCCGACATGGAGGAGATAACCTTGAGCGAGGGTCCAGCTGCGACGGGGTCAGCGTGGGGCACACGGAAGGGAGGGAGAAGACACACCTGCTGCGATGAACTCTTCGTCGATCTGCGCGGGGGGAGGAGAGAGTTAGTGAGTGGCGGAGGGAGGCGACGATGGCGCAGGGGGGAAGAGCAACCCCGCTGCCGCAGCGAAACCCGAGGTACTGCTGCCCTTGGTCCTCTCTCTTGGAAGCATTGCATCGGGGGAGGGTTCCCAATTGGTAGCACTGCTCTTCGTCGGCCACGAGAGGACGAGTAGAGACAGTGCGAGAGCGAGAAAGGCCCCCGCTGCTTTCTAAGTTCACTCCGGCGCGCGAGGCTCCAGGCTGCTGCCACCAAGCCAAACATTTCACTGCGGTGCTGCCAGGAAGGAGGAGGAGATCGTCGGCCCTGGGGGATCAGCTCCTCGAAGCGGCTCGAGAAGTCTCGCAAGAACTCGAGGCGACAACGAAGACTGAATCTACTACCGAAGATCACCCAGCCTTCGAGCAAGCCAACGTCAGAGGCATACTCTGTACACCAGCAGCTGTAAGAGAACACAGCTCTGCGGCACCTCGCTTCGGGTCCTTCGCCCGACGTGCCCGCAACAGCTCCCCTACGGCGACGGGGCTCGCTCCTTTGGACGCCTGTAGGATTTGCAGCGAGCCCCAACCCGCACTACCAACTACCATGCACTGCGTTCCCATCTAATTGAATGGAGGAGAGCGAACAACGCACGAGGAGGAGGTCATTGCCCGCCGCGTCTCCCCTCGCCACGAGCTCCCCAATCGACCTGGCTGGCCACAAGTCGCATTCAAAGCTGCGCGATAAAGCCACCAGACCTCTTGCCTTGTGGGAGCACGCCTTTCCTTCCTCTGGGGCGTTCGAACATGCCCTGCGGGGAAGCCGGCCGGCATCATCCTGAGCTCGACGTCCGAAGAGGGAGGTCTCTCCTCAAGGCAGTACTGTGCCTCCCCCTTCCACTCTGCGTAGAAAGACAAGGCTCCAGCGCTGCCCGCGAGTCGACGCGCCCCCACACTCCCCTCAAGCTCACGAGCAGAACAGCTCCCAGCTCAAGCTCCCACCATCCCAGCACCCACCGCGCCCACTCACCTTGTCGCCCAGCATACAAATAACTCCCTCTACGCCCCCCTTGCGCAATTCAGCGAGCAACCACCCCCTCTCGGCGGCGCAATCCTCGGTCCATTCGACGAGCTCGATTAGCCCGTCCGCTTTCGCCTTGATGAGGAACTCGGCGCCTTGAGCTGGGAGAGAGCGAGTGAGGAGGATCTTGGTGGGCGCCATTCGGAGTTCGAGTTGAGTGGGAAGAGGCAGAGAGGTGTTCGGACGAGGGCGGGGGAGATTAGAAATGGTGGAGGCAACTTGGGCTTGGGCTTGACGAGGGTCGTTAGCCGCACTCTTGAGGAGCGTTTTGGCTGAGAGATTGGCGTACTAACTAGACTAGATTCAATCCAAGCTAATCGACTTGGCAGAAACCGAAGCGAGAAGGGAGCGAGGCGACAGCCCTGCTCGAGCAGTCTTCCTCTGCAACTCCTTCTGCGCTATCACCCAGCCCTGCCCCACTCCCAGCGCCGGAACAGCCCCGATACCCTCAGCAGGAAACGTGCTCGAGACGACACTCGAATCCGAGGCACCCTCACGAAAACGGCGCGAAATCCGCATTCCAGCGACCCACCCTACTACCCTCCCAGCTCGTACCTCACCACCTCCTTCCCAATCTTAACACACACCTCGCCCACCCAAAGTTCCTCCTTCCTCAACTCCGCGCCAAACCTCTCCTCGAGCCTCGCAAGCTCCTCCTCCCCAAATGGCACTCCATCCTTCTCCAATTTCGTCGTCCTCGAGCTCCACGAAATCGAGGAATGGAAGCGCGGGGTCTCGTAGTACGGCGGTAGTCGTAACCGAGAGAGTTTGGCGTCGAGCGCTGTGACGAGTTCCTTCATCTGCACCGAACGTAAGTTCGGGAGAGGAAGGCGAGGGGGATACCGTACCTCGGCCCATCCGTGACCAATCTCGACGCCGAGGAACCGCCTGGTAGATTCATCGTTCTCCAGCACTGCGAAGGTAGCATACCGAGCGTGAAACCTGGAGCTCATCAGCCAGCGTTCGCACGATCGGAGAGAAGGAGGACTCACGGAGAGAAATTGGGCGCGAGTTCGGCGAGAGCAGTGCGCAGCTCTGCACGCTGGTTCGTTTGAAGAAAGAGCGGGCGAGAGAGGGAGAGGTGGAGAGGTTCGGTGGGTTCGAGGAGGGAGAGGACGTCCTCAGAAGAAGAGGCGAGGGTGTGCGCTGCGAGGAGGGTCTTGCGGAGGGACAAGGAGGGAACGACTGGAGGGGGACTTAGTCTGCGCGATCTTGTGGGGACGAAAGGGGACGCACGTTCGAGGTAGATGTGCGAGGCCCATTGACCTGGGGTGTGAGGGACTGTTCGTGATCGACTTTGGTGTGAGGGGAGGACTGGTCGAGGAGCTGCAGGGGAGAGCGTCAGTGGCGTCTCCGTAGCTAATGATGGCGAAGGAGCGCACGAGGGGAGAAGTCTTCGTCGAGCGAGGGAAGCTTCCTGCGATCGCGCATCAGACAGGTGCTCGCGAGTGCCGGAAATGAAGACGCACCGCTTCTTCTTCGGAGGCTCTGCCATCTAAATCTGGAGTGAAAAAGGAGGGAGGATTAGGTGAGAGTCGGAACCGGACAAGGAGGATCTGCAAGGCGGTCAAGGAGGGGATGGGATAGGGGTTGCCGTCAGGAACGACCGGCGCAGGGCGTGAAGGCGAACCCTCGCAGACCGGCGTCGGAAATCCTGTTGCCTCCACAAACCCCAATCCTCCCCCTGGACCGTCGCTGAAAAGGCCAGGGCGAGCGTTCTCCAGTACGACAGGCGGGCCACAAAGGCAGCATCGCAGGAGGCTGCCCGAGTGAGTCCTCCATCGAAGCTGGGCGACCGCTCGCCTTTCCCAACCAGACCCCATTCCCCTCCAATCGTCCTCTGCACGCCGTGCCAGGGCGGCAGCAAGGTAGTTCGACGCTCAGCTGGACAGCGAGCGCAGGATCCTCGGCGTCGCTTCGAGACACGAGCTGGAGCTATGGCGGGGCTGTTGAGTGGGGTCTCGCAAGAGCAAAAGGGGGCGGGTCTGAGGAGTTCTAGCAGGGCAAATACGACTGAATCAGGCGATTCAGGCACTCAGTCCCGCAGAGCGTCGTCCTCCCTCCCCACCTTCCGAGTCACTTCCCCGTAGTAACAGCTCGTACGATAGAGTGATCGGTGCTCGTCTCTCCGCTCCCAAAGACCACGCCGTCCCTCCATACCCCCCTGCAATACTCGCTGCCTGCAAGGAATGAGAAGGGTGACCAGACGCCGCTCGAAGCTCCCGCACGATTCGGCAAAGCGAGGGAGCTACGCCTTCCCGGAGCCTCTCAGAGTGAGAGGATGGAGCAAGGGGACAGCAGCGCACTACTGCTCCAACAAGCGCTCGAGCATCGTGCGCCGAGTTGCGATCCCACTCTCCGACTCTGAACGCACCACTCCTCCCCCAATCGCCAGGGAGGAGGGCTAAGCTCTTGCCCGTCCGACCTGTCCTCGGCTCACAGCAGTTTGAGAGCGGCACGAGAAGGGAACGGTCGATCCGACAGGGCTCGAGGAGTGGTGGCTCGTCAGCCCTCAGCCCGTGACGGAAGCGCCTGCTCAGCTCGCTCTCGAAAGGCCCTCGTTCAGCTGCCCTAAGCCCTCGTAGACCAGCGTACGCTCACCTGCAAGTCCGTCCCTTTCCTCGATCCCTCGACCTCCCAGTGTCCCGCAATCAACCCCGAGCGCGCCAGATCCCAGTTCGCCGAGCGATGGGTTTGACGGAGGAGGAGAGTCGCTGCACCTCGGGATAAGGTCCTGCTGGACTGGGCTGGACTACTGCGAGCGTGGAAGGCGGATGGAAGGATTGATGACGTCGCGCTGAGCAAGCGTGCTGAGGCAGCTCTCCCTCCGAAACAAGTTAGGCTCTGTTCAGCTCTTGCAGGTTTCCCCTCTTACCAAACTCTGCTCGAATCTCAACAGAACTTACAAGTGAGTCCACGCTGCTCCCTGACTGTGGGGTTATCGGCGTCGCAGCTTGACGGCTCCTGAGCTTCTCTCGAGCTCGCGTGCTCCGACTGTGGCAACGCCGGCGCTCTTCTGATGCTGCCCTCGAACTCGACCTCCCCCACTGCTCCTTTACAGCGCAACGCATCCCAGCATCTAACGAGAGCTAACTCTTCCCCCGCAGTGTCCACTCCATAGATCCCCCTCTTCCTCCTCGGCGTAGCCTTCATCGGTGGATCCCTGCTCCGATCCCTCCTCGCTTCCAACAAGTACGCTGTCACGGCTCTCGTGCGCTCCGAAGACAAGGCCAACGTCCTCAAGTCCCTCGGCGTGACTCCCCTCTTTGGTTCGCTGAGCGACGAAGAGCTCATCAGTAATGCCGTCCTCAAGAACGATGCGAGTCCCCGTTCCACCCGAATCAAGGCAGACACTTATGGGAGAGAGCAGGTCATCATTCACACTGCCACGGCGGACGACCTCGCCTCTGTTCGAGCCGTCCTCGCTGGTCTCGCCAAACGTCCCGCTTCGGCTCCAGCAGCAGTTTACATCCACACCTCGGGCAGTGCGTCTTCTCACCTTTCTCTCCCAACATTGCTGAACCCTTCGCAGCTGGATTGTTAGCCGACGACGGCGCAGGACTAGTTGCGGACCCATACGTCTTTTCCGACAAGAAGCCCGAGGAGGTTGACGCGCTCCCCGATACGGCGTACCACCGTGATGTCGACTTGTTGATCAAGAACGCTGTTGACGGAGGCAAGGTCGGGAGTGCAAAGGTCGCGATCCTCTTCCCGCCTTTGATCTACGGGATCGGAACTGGGTGAGTTCGGCGTCCCTGCGCGTGGGAGGGAGCAGAGCTGATGAAGAGCAGGCCTTTCAACCAGATTTCGATTCAGATTCCTGTGCGTTGAGCAGAATCAGGAGCAAGGAGACGCAGCTGACCTCGTTCGAGCAGGGGTGGATCCGCGATTCGATCGTCAACAAGCAAGTGAGCTGCACCGGCAAAGGCGCCTCCATCTGGAACAACATCCACGTTCGTCCTCCGCTCCCCTCCTTCCCTTCCCCACTCACTCCTCGGTCCATACACAGGTCGCCAACCTCGTCCTCGCCTATGAAACCCTCCTCACCTCCCTCCTCTCCGCCCCTCTTCCCTCCCTCTACGTCTTTGCCGAAACGGGCGAGCACACCTGGCTCTCTGTCGCCGAAGCGATCCAAGCCGCTCTCTCGTCGCGAGGACTCGTCGAAGGCCCTCTGGTCTTCTCCGAGACGAAGAGCTACCTCGGCTCCAACTCGAGGAGTAAGGCTGAGAGGCTGAGGGAGCTCGGGTGGAGTCCTGAGGAGAGGCCTAGTGTTTGGGAGAACTTGGTGGACGAGTTGGAGGTCATCTTGAGGGAGGATAGGACCCAGTGGACGAGGTTGGGAGAGAAGTACTAGACGCCGCCAGTTTGTTCGAGTTGAATCAATTCGCCGTCGATTCTGTTCAGTCAGTCAAGAGCAGTTCAAAGAGGATCAGTCGAGCGAGGACAGGGTTAGAGAACGAGGCAGGAAGGAAGAGGGTAACCAGAGCGCGTGCTGTTCGAGTGCTCTTTCTTGTCTTCCCATTTCTCGCTCTCTGGGATCCCCAACTCGTGTTTTCAGTGCCAAATACCTTCCCAGTACACCTCGCCAGTACCCAACTTGGAGGGAGCACTCGCCCTACTCCGCCACGCACCCAACCTGCAGCGAACGCCCTGACGACAACAGCTCCCCTTCTCCCACTTCTCGTGAGTCCCCGCGTTCACTGCGCCGAGAGCGAGTGTAGGGACACCCTGGGACCTCTCTCATGGAAGCGAGCCGTTCTGGCTCCCATTCTCCCCCAAAGCGAGCGCGCACTAACGCCTCCTCTCGCAGCAGCAACACGGCACGATGCCTGAATCCGTCCCCCTCACCCCACGCCACTCCTCTGACGGCTCGAACCTCCCCACCGCCATCTCCCTCGCCCGAACCCCCTCCTCCCGTCCCACCTCCGCTTCCAGCTCTCCTGATCGCCCTCCAGCTCCCTTCAATCACCCCACCTCCTCTTCTGGAGACGAGGAGAGCGCGGCAGAGGAGAGTGGGGAGAGGAGTCCGATGCTGAAGCAGTGGAATGAGGAGAGTCCAACGGAGGAGAGGGGGTTGCCGAGGTGGGAGGAGGAGGAGACGGGGAGCGCGAGTGGGTCGAGGTTGAGTGGGCAGTGGGAGAGTAGCTGGGAGGAGGAAGGGAGAAGGAGGGCCAGCGGGGGGTTGAGCAAAGGGCAGAAGAGGAGGGTCTATGGTGGAGGCAGAGTGTATGGAGGGAAGCACGAGGAGGGAGCTGGGTTGGGAGTGGGAGAGGTTGCGGGGATGGTGATGGCTGGGATGTGAGTTTTCCCTCTGGACGTACGTGCGAGGGATCCTGCTGACGACGACGACGACAGGCTGAGTCCGACACCGTTGATCCTTCCTCATGCGGCGGCACTGTTGGGACTCCCGCTGTTCCTCCCCCTCCTGTTCCTCACCGGGGCACTCAGCTGGTTCTCCTACGTCGTCCTCGGAGTCGAAGCGCGCTACGTTGGTGCTCGGTACGTCCACTCTCTCCTCTCGCACGATCGCACAGGAGCTGAACGTAACCGCAGATCCTGGCCCTCTCTCGCCTCGGCCGTCTTCCCCCATCGACTCAAACTTCATCGACTAGGCGAACTCTTTGCCTCCTGCCTCGTCCTTCTGGTCTCGATCGCTCGAGGAACCGCCAGCGTCGTCGCGGCGTCCGAGATCCTCGTGGACGTCCTACTCCCCGACGGCGGTCAGCGATGGTGGGAACGTGCCGCCTGTTCTGGAGCCATCGCCCTCGTCTGGGTACCTCCTCTCCTCCCTCGCCCAGAACCTCACTAATTGCACGCACAGGTCCTCCTACCGACGGTCGTCCTCCCCCTCCTCCGCTCTCGTCGACCCTCCTCTCCCACCCCCTCCTCGCTCGCCCGAACCCCTCCCTACCTCGCCTTCCTCCTCTGGCCCATCGCCCTCCTCATCCTCGGCGTCCGACTCAAGACCCTGAATGCCCTTCCCTCCCCCACCCCTCCCGCGACTCCCCCCTCCTCTCGAGAAGTCATGGGCCTCTCGATATGGGGCGGCGTCTCGATCCTCGTCTTCTCCCTCTCGGCGCACCAAAACACGTTCAAGTACTTCCATTCCCTCGCTCGACCACCTTCTACCGCCTCTCGAGCCGTTCGAACTCCCTCCATCAGTCGCGTAGCCGGTAGTGCGGCGGCGCCCAAGGACGGACGACCAGAAGGTCGACGAAACCAGTGGCCCTTTGCCGCTGCCCTCGGAGTCGGAGGCGCCACGATCATCCAGATGGGATGGGGACTCGTAGGCTACCTCGGTATCGACGGCGGAGGACGCGAAGGGAACCTCTTTGCCTCCCCTGTCCTCGTACGGGGAGATGGGTGGCTCCTCGTTGTTCGCTTCCTCGTCCTTGCGGCGATCTTTGCGGAGCTGGAGGCGAGCTTGGAACCGGCTTATGGGCGGTTGGGGAAGGGGTTGAAGATGCGGTGGAGGGGTGGGGAGCGGGAGAGGGTCGACGGGAGGAATGGAGCGGGGGCGAGGAGGGGGAGGGAGGAGGAGAGGTGGGATTGGAGGGACTTGGTGGCGAGAGTGGGAGTTTGGACGGCGGTGGTGGGGGTCGCGGTCGGGGTTAGTACGGTGGGCGTCGAGGGAGAGGGGTTGGTGAGTATTGCCGAGGTAGCGGGGTGCGTGGGGAGTACGCTGTTGGCGTTCATGTGTCCTTGTGCGTTCTTTTGTCTCCTCCGACGGACCTAGCTGACTCTCCAACTCGCAGCACTCTTCTTTATCGCCCTCTTCCACCTCCGACGCCCTCGATCAATCTTCATCTCCGACCCCTCTGCCCCAGTCTTTGCGACCGACGCCCTCCTCATGCGCAAAGAGCGTGAAGTCCAACGCCGATTATCGGGGAGAAGGATCTGGCAGGACGTCCTCGTCTTTGGAGGGCTACTGCCGTTTGGGACCGTCGTCTTGATTAGGGGGTGTATCGCTTTGGCGACAAAGGAGGATTAGGGAATCGACGTTGTTGTAAAATCGTGGTTGGGTCGAATTGGTCGCTTTCTGCTGCTTCTTTCGGGTCGTGTGCTACTACCTTGAGCGGGCGAACGAGGGTTGAGATGAGCGGCACCGAAGCCGCTGGCGAAGTACTCCGGGAGAGAGAGGTCGGAATCGCCTTGAACCGCAAGGATCGGCCTCCAGAGCAGCGAGCTGGGATGAGACGGGCAGGTCCGCAGGGAAAGAAGCTCGCCTATCAAAGCAGAGTTTCGACCTCTCAATGGCGGTCACAGGCTGAGGGACGCGACTGTATTGCAGTTCTGCGTGTGCCCTGGGTTCGCGTCCTGCCCACTCACGATCAGGGCCTCCCCCGCCCCGCAGCCGCCTTCGCTCCTTCTCCAGGTCGGTACCAGATCTCAGTTTCCTGGCGCAATTGGGTCGATGTAGGGAGCTCCCTTTTGCGCCTCGATCCCGTCAAAAAGGTCCGAAGGAGCAGGGAGCCAAGCTGCTGAGGCGGCAATGGCGGAAAGTGGGAGCTAGGGGAGGAACCGAGCTGAAGCAAGCAGTAGAGATTGCAGGTCGGAGCTGGGGCTTTCCCTCAGTGGTGGAGGTTGATGCTGGTAGGCGAGCGTGCGGCAGGTGGCAAAGGGGGGCAGGGGGAGGTGATGTGCCGAGAGAGAAGTGCTGAGGGGGCGCGACCTGGTGGAAGAGTTCCTGCGGAGGTACCAGGTCAGCACGCAGTGGTCGAAAGTGAGAGAGCGAGAGTACCAGGAGCAGCACAATCTGCCTCATCGGCGGAAAGGACCTGCCCGTCGCGATCCAGCGACGGTTCCCGCCAGATCCTGGTACAAGGGCACCTCGGTCTCGTCCAGAAAAATGGCCGAGGGTTCCCTCCTGCAGTCCACCTACTCGGCTGGCACTGAAGAGCGCTCCCCAAGCGCCGAGACTCGTCCCCCACCAGCTCCGTCAAAAGCCTCTCCCCCGCACCAGGCAAAGCCCAAGCCCTGCAGCCAGCTCACGAGCATTTCGAAAGAGGTCTACAGAACCCATACACCCTCCCACCCCAGCTTGGCGACTCCGTTGACGGTGGCAAGCCCTTCTCCGAATCGACACGACACAATTCTCCAATCGCTGAACGGTTCGAGTTGATTCTTGTTCGCCCTCGCTGACCAGCGCCGTGGCTTCGTGGGTAGAGCTGGAGAGAGCCTGAGGTATCGAGGAGGAGTTTCACCGTCGTCGGAGCCAAGTTGAACGCGGGATAGCTGTGGCCACGCGGTCGGCCTCAAAACGATCTCAATTCTCGCTTGGGTTGCTTGCCCTCTGCCCTCTCCCTCGGTTCTACAGCGTAGCGAGGTTCAGACTGCCGGATCTGACTGCAGTCACCTTTGGCTCGATCCAAACCATCTTCAACCGCGCCCGCCAGAGCCCTCTACCACCTCGGTCACCTCGCCCAAGCCGCCCTCCCTCCCGAATCGACTCCGCTCTCGGATCTCGCACTGCCCTCCTCCATTAGCAACCCCAACTGTTCACCTTTCAACTCCTAGGACATTCCTTGAGGCGGAAAGGGTGGACAGCGTCGGACGCGGTTGCGGGGCTGGAGGTTGGGGCAGAGGAGCTGACTGCAGTTTGCGAGGGTGGAAAGGCTCGTTTCTGCCTCCTTTCAGGCTGGCTTTCGTGTTCGGAGCGAGTCATTTGCTGGGCGAGCGCGGAGGAGAAGGAGGGAGGGCAGCAACGGCTCAGCTCGACAAACAACGCTCGAGGACGACGCTGCGCCGCTCCTACTCTACCTGAGGACTCCTTTCGACCTCCTCCTCGCCGTCGTTGCGCCTGTGCTGCTCAACGACCAGATCAAACCTGTGGACATCGCAAGGATCGCCCGGCCGTCGGGAAGGCTGGTTTTGAGCCAAGGACGCCCTCCTGGCGCTGGCGGTGGGACGGCAGGCTCTGCGACTCGGGGAATCGCACGGGGGTACTTCAAGGAGGGCCTGCTGGAATTTGGACCGCGAACGGAGGTTGCCCTCTCACCGAACTGGAGACGTCGAGGGCGAGCTCGATCAAGCGGACGACTCGCGCGCGAAATTGACTTTCCGCTTTGTTGACTCGAGGGATTCGTCGGCGGCAAGGGCTCTGCGGCTCTGCGTCGTTTCTGCTGGTGCTTAAGGCTGTCTGTGAGTTCCATTCACAGCTCTGCACGACGACCGTGACCGTTTCGCCCGCTCCAGCACCTCTGCTCCTCCTCCTCAGGCTCGAAAGTCTCTGGGTCCAGACGCCGCTGGCCCAATTTAGCTAGCCATCGGACCGACGGGAGACCGACCAGCCATCTCTGGGCCCCCACCACTTAAAAGGCGCGCCTCTTTCTCTCTTCCTCCTCCCTCCTCCCACCCTCACTCCCAAGTTCACCTCATCGAGTCCCGCTCCTCCTCCACCCCACGCCCACGCCCACACTCACACCCACTCTAGCACTACACGTCACCTCATCTTGCGCCACAAGAACTTCGCCACCCTCGACGCCACCGTTCAGGTCGGCCGCTTTTCCTACCGCCTCTCGGCTCTCTCCGTCGAGATCCCACCTCCCTCGTCGACCCTCTTCCCCCCAAACTTCCCAACCCCGATTTACAGCTCAGCGTCGCCAAGTTCCTAGGGAGGGAGCATCAAGTGCTGGAGCAGTACGGCGCCGCGTTCGTCGAAGCTGGCTGCGGGAATCTCGCGAGTTTATTGCGGCTTCCAGAAGTGGAGATGTGTGCGTTCATCGAGGAGGACTTGGTGAGTCCCTTTCGCTCTTCTCGCGCGGGATGAGGACTGATTCAAGTGCAGCCCGGGTTGTGTCCGCAGTTGAAGGGGAGGCCATTTCATCGAAGGTTGTTGATGGCGACTATTGGGGAGTTTCAGAGGGGGAGAGGAGGGGAGAGGGGGTGGGGAGGTATGGTGGGGGAGGGAGAGGGAGGGAGGGAGCTGTAGGACTGGGTACTCATGTTGATTTGAACACCGCATTTAGTAGATCGTGAGAGTCTTGGCGGTGGGCTCCGTCGCTCTCGATATGGCTGTTTCGTCGCTCAAGGTACGCCCTCTCTCGCCGCTGGCTCAGCTGGGTCTTACTGACTTGGTTCTTGCGCGCCAGACCTCCGAGAACTCCACCTTCGACATTCAGGAACTCTCCCCCAAGCCCAGCGATACCTCCTCCCTTCTCCCTCTACCCTCGGCCTCCCCAGCCTCGCCTACTTCGACCTCGCCGCACTCGATTCGGGCCGCGACGTCGGCAGCGACCAGTCCAGCAAGGAAGCCGACGATGGGGAGAGCGTGGCGAGGAGGAAGGAGGAAATCGAGGCGATCGACGACCTCCACTCGCGCGTACCCATCGCCGAGGTCGTCGCCACCGTCGACGACGGGCGAGCCAGGCCTCTCCACGCCATGGATCTGGCCGATTCACTCCCACCGTCGTCCTCGCCTCTCTCCTCTCAACGTCGGTCGATCATCACGGCTACCTCGTCCTCGGCTGTGAATGTCAACGCCATCGCCAGGACGTCGTCCATCTCAGCATCGAAGAACACGTCGCCCCCTCGCCTCAACCGATTTTTTCGGCTCTCGCTGCAAGTCGTCCTCAGCCAGGACCGCCAACTTCCCCGTCGACACGTCGCAGGTTCGAACAACAAGGCCAGCTGCGACTACCGCCCTCCGCCTCGACCAGTTCCTTCCAACAAAGGACCGCCTTCGACGTCGGCGCGACTCTCGGGCCTGCTGGGCTTGCTAGGCACTAGCTGTGCTGCTTTTCTCCCTCTCTGGCTCGTCATTCGGAGTTCGTACGTCCTTCTCCTGGCTTCCGCAACGACGCTCGCTGATGTTCTCTCGCTGTCGCAGCTTCTTTATCATTAGTACCGTCCATCATCAGTACTTCGTTGACTTCGCCTCGACCGCTTCGACTCTGCCTACTCACTTCGCCTTCAAGATCACCGGTTCGTCTTTGGAGAACGACCTCCGGAGTCGCTGCGGAAGCGACTCGTTCTCGCTTCCTCGTGCGTCTGTCGCATAATCTTTCTATCCGTTCACAGCTTCGCGTGACTCTTCAAGGCGCGCTGCGTGTGCCGTTCTCTGGCACGTCATTCGGAGGGAGTTCGTGCGTACTCTCCCTAGCGTTCGCGGAAGACTCTTGCCGACCTCCTCTCCCCGTCGCAGCGTCTCTGTATCGTCAACATCATCGCGAAATCTGTCACGCTGCTTCGAATGTGCTGCTCGCTTCGCCTTCAAGATCATCGGTTAGTCTTTCTTCTCGTCCTGCGTTGTAGACCGATCGCTGACCTTTGCTCCTTCGATCGCAGATCGAAACACCTTCTTCCTCGCCGGTACCCGAACCTCGTCGCGATCAAGCGAGGACACAGGCAGAGGAGTGCAGGCGTCGACGTTCGCGTCGGCGCTGGTATCGCGCTCGCCTGGTCCTTTTCGCCGACGGAACAGGGACCCACCACCACAGCTCCAGAGACGAATCGACCCGAGGCGATTCGCTGGACGCGAAGGACGTACCCTCGAAGAGAATTTGGTCACCGGGGGGCGTCAGCGAGGGATTGGAGCTCATCGGTTCGTCCCTTCTCTCTCCCTCCTCGCGAACAGCTCCTGACGTTTCCAAAGGCAGAACGACTCTCGAATTTGCTCCCTCCCACCTCGCTGGTACCCCAGCCACTTCGCGAGCAAGCAAGGACACGCGCAGAGGGGCACAGGCGTCGGCGTTCGCGTCGGCGCTGGTATCGTGCCTGCTCGGTCCTTTTCGCGACGAAATTGGTCCACCACCACCGCTCCAGAAACAGGTCGTTGCGAGGCGATCCTGCTGGAAGGGGAGGCGTACCCTTGAAGAGACTTGGGTCAGCGGGGGGCGTCAGCGGGGGATTGGAGCTCATCGGTTCGTCCTGCTCTCTATTCTCCTCCTCTTCGAATGGCGCTGACTTTCCTCGCCGCAGATCGACCTCCTCTTCGTCGCTTCCGACGCGACAAGCATCACTCATCACTACGTCGAAGGAACGAGCACAGGAGGGCAACAGCGGGATGAAACCTGGATCCGTCGATCCTAGCCCACGCTGGAAGCGCCCTTGCTCGACCTCTTTCGTCGTCATTACCACCGCCAACCCTTTCCGCTTCGGCGAAGGGCCCCCCTGACGAGACGATTTATCGTCCCAGGGTCGCCACCAGCTCTTCTGGCTTCCGTTTCTCGTGAGTCGGTTTTCTCGCTTCGTTTGCTCGGAACAGTCGCTGATGCTGTTTCTTTGCTTGCAGTCATGTTATCTGGCTGCCTACGCGATTCGTGGTCACCATTTGGTGCTGGTTTGGGTGCGTCTCGTTCACGATCTGCCCGTCGTCGTCTCGCTGACTTGCCTTCGCAGACTTCTCATTTCGGATTCTCATCGGCAACTGGCTGGATAGCACTCCTCATTCCTGGCTCCCATATCGTGAGTTTTCATCCCTTTCTCCTCCCTCGTCGACCGCGTTCCTGACCTGCCTCAACACAGACTCCCTCAACACAGAAGAGCTTTTGGGAGCGAATTACTCCCTCCATCCTCGTCCTATCCGTAGCACCTCTCCTGCAATTGTGTGCCGTTATTCCTTGACCGCTTTCGTGTTGCCTGGTGCCTGCTGCCGTCCTCGCTTGTTTTTGTTCGCGGAAGTAAACAAGTGACGCGTTTCGACTTCGGCGGCGAATCACAAACAGCGAAGTGGTAGGGCCGATTCGCAGCTCTCCGCTCTCTCGAAACGAACGCATGCTCTGCAGGCCTTCAACTCTCGCCAGACTCACTCGAACCTTCACCCGAACCTTCGCAACTACAGCCAGCAAGATGGCACCCACTCGCATCGAAATCGGAGGGATCGAGACGCTCAAGGACGGAGAGATGTCAGCTCGACCTCGCTTGACTGGGAGATGCCCGGAGCTGACGCCGTGCACAGGAAAGAAGTGCCGTTCCCTGAAGCTGATTCGACGTCCAAGATCCTCCTCTCGAGGGTGCGTAGTCCTGCCGTTGGAGCGAGAGACGCAGCTGACCCCGATCTCGGCCCTCAGGTTGCGGGCAAGTACTACGTGAGTGCGAGCAGCGTTTCAAAGGAGCAGGAGCTAACTAGAATCATCCGGGACCTGCAGGCCACCTCGAACAAGTGCACGCACTACGGAGCTCCCTTGATCAAGGGCGTGCTCACTGGTAGCGGGAGGGTGGTTTGGTGAGCTGGCGCGATCGAGCCTGGGGACTACAGAGGGCGAGCTGACCCCCCTGCTCCTGCAGCCCCTGGCACGGCGCTTGCTTTGATGTCTGCACAGGCGACATCGAGGGTGCGTCTGATCCCAGCGCTTTCTCGCGCAGCAGCTGCTTACCCCAGCTTCTCCGCAGATGCACCTGGGCTGAACGCTCTCCAGAGCTTCAAGGTGCGCTCCCTGTTCCTCCCCAGAAGATCAAGCTCACCCCCAAGCGCAGGTCGACGTCGACTTGAAGAGCATCTTCGTTACCGCCGACCCCTCGACCGTCGCCAGCTCTCGCACCCCCGCTCCCAGCTCTACTCTCGCCCCTGCCTCCTCCAAGGGCGTCGTGATTGTCGGTGGAGGAGCCGGTGCCGCACACGCCGTCGAGGGTCTTCGCGAGGCAGGCTACGCTGGGTCGATCAAGGTCCTTTCGGCGGAGGCGTACCTCCCCGTCGATCGCACCAAGCTCTCCAAGGCGCTCATCACAGACCCGGCAAAGATTGCGCTTCGCGATTTGGCGTTCTACGAGAAGCTGGGAGTCGATTTCCAGCTCTCCACCGTGCGTTCGTTTCGCTTCCGAGGATGAGGAGGAGGTGCTGATGCAGGTTCGGCTTCGCAGGAGGTCAAGTCGATCGACTTCGAGAAGGATACCGTCCTCCTCGCCAACGGCCAGAAAGAGGAATACGACCAGCTCATCGTCGCGACCGGAGCCACTGCGACCCGAATCCCCGTCGACGGTCACAAGCTCGACAACATCTTTGTCCTCCGCTCCGTCGGCGACGCAGCTGCGATTGATGCGGCTCTCGGAAAGGACGCCGAGGTCAAAAAGAACGTCGTGGTCGTTGGATCTTCGTTCATCGGCATGGAGGGAGCTTTAGCGTGCTCGAAGCGCGCGCACGTTTCGATTGTCGGAATGGAGGACGCGCCGTTCGAGCGAATCCTCGGTCCTGTCATTGGAAATGGCATTCGCAAGGTTCGTCTGTCCTCTCTTACGCCTGCTCTTCGCTAACCACGAACGAACGACAGTACCACGAAGCCCAAGGCACCAAGTTCTACCTCCCCGCCGCCCTCTCCCACTTCAAGCCTTCCACCTCCTCTCCCTCCGCGGTCAGCGCCGTCGTCCTCAAAGACGGTACCGAGATCCCAGCCGACCTCGTCATCCTCGGCGTGGGAGTCAAGCCCGCCACTGCCGTTCTCAAGTCGAGTGGACTCGATCTCGAGAAGGATGGGTCGGTCCTCGTCGACGGTCAGCTCAGGATCAAGGCCGTGTCCAAGGGGAACGTTTTCGCCGTGGGAGATATCGCCACCTACCCCGATTCCGTCACGGGTGACTCGGTTCGCGTCGAGCACTGGAACGTCGCTTCCGTTCGTCCCTCCTCCCCTCTCGCTCCCTGGCGCGTACTGATCCCTTCGCGCAGAACCACGCTCGTGCCGTCGCCAAGACCATCGCTGGAGCTCCGGACGCCGCGTTCGACAAGGTTCCCATCTTCTGGAGCGCGCAGGGCCAGCAGCTTCGCTACGCCGGGTCGTCCAAAGCCAAAGATTGGGAGGACGTATTCATCCAGGGCGAGCCTGACGCGCTCAAGTTTGTCGCATATTACACGAGTGCGTTGCTCCGCTTTTCTTTGGAGAGGGGACGAAGCTGACACAGAGCAGAGGGGGACGAGATCGTTGCGGCTGCGTCGATGCAGAGCGACCCGATCGTCGCGCGCGTGTCGGAGCTCTTTGCGCTCAAAAAGATGTTGACGGCGAGCGAGGTTCGCGCGGGCAAGGTGAGTTGGCGTGCGATGCGGGGTGGGGAGCGAAGCTGATGGTGTGGGTGATGCAGAGCCCTCTGGACGTCTCGCTCGTGTGAGGTGAAGATTGGCGTGTGTATTCTTGTGCAAAGGACGTTACGTTGCTAGCAATTCTGGTGCCCCTCGAAGACTCGGAGCAGGAGCAGGGAAGCAGTAGCGGTCGGGAGAGGACAAGCCGAGCTTGAGGCGGAGGAGTGGGGTGGGGAGGAGCTGCCGGCGTTGCTGGTGCAAGCGCGTCTAGTAGACCAGCTTGGAGGACCACGACTACTGCTTCTGCCTGATTCGTGCGAAGCGTGGCAGGTGCTGGCTGGGTCGCTGTTGACTCTCTGGCGCTGAGGTGACTCGGGAGGAGGGGAGTCTGGTGACGCCCTGCGGTGCTGACTGCTTGAACCACCGTTCAGGCGCAGTTACTCTGCTGCGGACATAATGTCTCCCTTCCTGTCCCTACCGCCTGGCGCGAATTTGGCGCGAAAAGGTGGGAGCGCCGCCCGTGAATTACGACGAGTGGAGAGTAAACGAAGGGACTCAATCGGAGGGAGTGTGTAACGTCAAAAGTGTGTCTC
>JANGFH010000279.1:0-37734 GCA_025758715.1 Glaciozyma martinii | reverse complement strand
GGGGGGGGGGGGGGGGGGGGGGGGGGGAGGGGGGGGGCCGGCGCTCCTTTGGGTGGGGAGAGGGGGGGGGGGGTGTAGCGGGGGGGAGCCCTGAGAGGGGGGGGGGGTGGGGGGGGGGGGGGGGGGGGGGTGGGGCGGGGGGGGGGGGGGGGGGGGGGGGTGGGAGGGGGGGGGGGGGGGGGGGGGGGGGGGGGGGGGGGGAGGGGGGGACGCGAGGAGCTGGTGGAGGGGAGGGAGGGGGAGTGGGGATCGAGGAGAGGTTTGGGGGAGGCGAGGGAGGCGAGGCGGTAGCGGCGATGAGGGAGCGCGTCAAGTCGTCGTCGGCTACTTCGACAAAGTCGTCCCAAACGAGCTTCTTGGGTCGCCGGCAGAGCTCGATGGGTCCTGCAGTCGTTCATCAGCACCTCGCTCCGCACGCACGCGAGGAGGAACGCACCTTCCGTCTCGCTCTTGAGGCTCTGCACGACGTTCCACGCCTGCCCCTTCATGACTGCCATCTGCTTCATGAACATCTTTTCCTCGAAATCGGGATCGATGGAGAAGAGCTGTCGCAGGTCGAACGTCGTCTGAGCCCACCAGGAGGGCGAAGTGAGGAGGGGAAGAAAGTGCTCGCGCGTCGCGGAGGAGAAGGGAAGTCCGATGAGCGAGACGGGGAGGTACAGCCAGCCGTAGGTGTAGGATCTGCGAGGGGGTCAGCACGGGGAGGAAGCACAGGGAGGACTGGACGGACCGCCAGCCGAGGGGGTGTTGGTGAGGGAAGCTGAGACTGTTGTCAATCGCGGCGATGTGGACGTGCGGAGTGTTGTCGTCGCTTGTCGAGGCAGCTGCGTCCTCGGGACTGGAGCAAGTGCATCCCTTGATCATAAAGTTGTCCAGTCCACGGTCCCTGCGTCCGCGCATCAGCTCCCTCCTCCCTCGGAAACAGCGCCAAAGACTCACGTATTCCGAATCACATAATCCAGCACCACCAGCTTCTCCAGCTCGAGCCTAAAGCTCGCCATCATCTCCTCGGTCCACTTGAAGCCCTCCTCCTTTTTCCCCTCGCGCACAACCCCGTCATCCTCGCCTCCCCAGCCCCATCCATCCTCGTCGTCGTCTTCCGCCTCGGCTCGACCGCAAAGGCAGGCGAACGGGGCGAGGAGGTTGATCCGCTTGCGACGGTGTGCCGAGGTGTCGAGAGTTTGGGAGAGGGGACGACCGGGGTAGGGGTGATCGCGGAGGAAGACGGTAGCGTCTGCGTCGTCGAGTGGTTAGCATGGCTTTCGAGGAGCGAGAGCGAAGAACGCACCCTGGAACCCCTTGAGGAACACCTGGAACGATCCTGGCTTCTCGGGCAGCTTTCGTCCCTTGCCCGCCTTGGAGATCTTGGCGCGTTCGCGGTCGATCCAGTCGTAGAAGAAGGCGGGGGAAGAGAGGTCGACGACGTCGGTGCGAGGAACGATGTGGGATTCGAGGCGGCGGTCCATCAGCGAAGCCGCTGCTTCGCTGAGGTAGGAGAGTTGGGGGATCAGGCAAGCGCGTCCGAAGGGCTGCAGGTTCGCCGAGTTAGCTGAGTTGTGCCGTGCCAGAGGGAAGACGCACGATGACCCGAGCAAGAAAGTTGCGGTGGATCCACTTGGTGAGCTTCGGGTTCAGGCGACCGTAGGGCTCTTCATCCTTGGGCTTGAAGATGGCGAGCGTAGTTCCTGAAGCATCTCGAGCGAAGTAGGATCCACTCGACCCTTTCGAGTTGAGTCTCGGCTGGACACCCTGCTCGATTCCCTGCCGCACCTCCTCCGCCAGCCTGGGTTCTCCCGTCAGCTCCACTCCTTCCAAGAAGACCACGCGTACTCACCCATCAAAGGCCTCCTTGCTCATGAGCTCCCCGTGATCCAACGTCCTTACGACGCGTTCTCTCCCCTTGCCCTTGCCAGCTCCCTCCCAGACCTCGAACGCGCTCGCCATAATCTCCACCGGCTTGTTTCTATCCCGTTCCTCGACCGCGCCCGCCTTCTTCTTCTGCTTCTTCGTCTTGCCTTCGCGCTTCTTGCGTCGGATTCGTTGGGCGATCTCAGAGGTCCAGCGGCGGAAGAGGAGGTCGACGTGCAGCGCTGTGGCGGAGGGAGGGGTACGAGTGGGGGTCTGGGAAGAAGGTCCAGTAGGGAAGGAGAGGGAGTCGGTCGAGGAGGAACCAGAGTCGGTGGACTGACGCGGTAATGGCGCGTACGCTGAACGAGAGGGTTTCGGGGACATGGTCGTGCGCTGTCTTGAGATGAGGAGGTCAGCACGATAGTCTGCAAGCAGTTCCTGGCGCGGTACGGCGGTCAAGCTCCCTGTGCGGTTGACACGCTCCTCCTCCAGCTCGAACCCACCCCGAGTTGTGCGCCGTCGTTGCTGTGGCGTCGAAGCAAGAAGGCTGAAAGGCACTCACCAGCTCGTGCTAGTTGATGCCTGTGGAGCAGGGGCAGAGGTAGCTGCTCCCTGGCGGGAAACGAGGGGTGAGGGGGAGGGGCGAGAGAGTTCCAGCTGGGCCAGCGGAAGCACCAAGTGTGGCTCTCCAGCTCGTCTTCTTCAAGCTGTTTTTCTCTCGTTCAAAAGGAAATGTTGTAGTTGAGATTACGGGCGTATTGACTAGCTTTACAGCTAAGCGAGAGACGAGAGACGAAGGGAGCTTCCGCTGGCCTGAGCCAAAAACGCGGTCGCGTCTTCTTCCTTGGCTTCCCCCCAACTCTGACGCTGTCCAGTCGGTCGCCGGCTGTTCAGGATGGAGACGAATCCGTCCACGGGCTCGAACAGCGCAGCCTCACCCAGCCCCAGTCCCTGCCGGTGGTACCAGTTCGGTCGGTCCACCTCTCCTCCCTCCTCTCTCCGAGTTTGAGCTGACCCATCCTCGTGCAGGTCTATGCTGGCGAGGCGACTCGTGCACCTCCTCCCACGGCTCTTCCACCCGTTCAGAACCCACCGCCTCCACCTCCGCCCTCCCTCTCAAATCCGCCACTCCTCCTCCTCCAGCCGAAGATGAAGAGCTCACCTGCGCCATCTGCTTCGAGGTGCCAGAGACCTGGGGGCTACTCGGTGCGCTCTCCTCTCTCTCCCGCTACGAGTCGAGCTAACGCGCGTGCAAACAGACACCTGCTCTCACCCTTTCTGCCTCACCTGCATTGGCATGTGGCGCACTTCCAAGGAACGGACGCCTTTGCAGGTCGTAGCGGGCAAGACGTGCCCTACCTGCCGGCGTGCAACTGGGCTAGTGACTCCTTCTCCGTGCGTTTGTCTCGGGGAAGCAGGAGGAGCTGGGGACGAGAGCTAACGCGTCGCGCGCGCGCAGGGTCTTTTGGAAGGACGGGACGGAGAAGCAGGAAGCGATGAAAGCGCACAGAGGTACGCCATCCGCTCCGCAAGCTGGCGGGAGCAAGACCGAGCTAACCACGTCCACAGACGCCCTCGCCGCGACTCCCTGCCGACACTTTCTCTCCTCCCCCATCGCCCGTCGCTGGTGTCCCTACGGTTCCGACTGCGTACGTCCTTCCCCCTCTCCCTACAGCCCTCACTAACCCCCTCGCACAGCTCTACGTCCACGCCCTCCCCTCCGGCGAGCACTACACCTTCTCCCACACGCACGCCGACACGCTCGCGACTGCCGTTCGTCAACTCGAGGAAGCGCGCGTGCGAGAACAGTTGATGGAAGTCATGCGGGGTACGTCGGGAGTGGAGGCGCGGAGACTGCAAGCGGCGTTTGAGACGATGATGGGATCTGCGGTTGGGGCTCCGTGGGAGGATGAGGAGGATGCGGATGCGTGGGGGGAGGACGAGAGTGATGAGGAGGAGAGTGATGAGGAGGAGAGCGCGGAGGATTGGGAGGATGAGGAGGACGAGGAGGAAGCTGACGACGAGGATGATGATCCGCCCGAAACGCCACTCGACCCTGGACCCTACCGACCGAACGACTTTCCTCCCGCTGCGCCAACCCCGAATCGACAACCTCGAGATCCCTCCGACCGAGCTCCAGCAGTCGACAACCCCCTTCGTCGACCGAGACATCCTTCGACCCTCGGCGCTGCTCGACGCGAGCGGGAACGGCTGGCGGCGGACGAAGACCTGATGCCCCCTTTGGAGGATATCGAGGAGGATCCCGTTGTACCCGCTGCGTCGGCGAGTCGAACGAGGGAGGAGAGCGATGGGGAGATGCCCGAGTTGGAGGATGTGGACGAGGAGGTGGCGGGAGGGAGCGAGGGGTCGGCGCGGGAGTCGGAGAGGCGGGACGAGATTCATCGGCTTCAGGTCGAGACAGATTCGGAGGAGGATTCAGAGGACGAGGTCGATTTGGATTCCGAGGAGGATTCGGAGCAAGATTCGGAGGACGACGACGAGGACCTCGACGAGGATGACGAGGCTAGCGATGACTCGTTGTCTTCGTTGTCTTCGAGGTTGCGAGGAGAACTTGCGGACCTGATGAGGCGCCAGGCTGCTGGGTCTGATTTAGAGGACGAGGACGAGTCGTCGGAGGAGGAGGGGGAGGAGGAGACCGAGTCCGAGGAGGAGGAGATGCCCGCGCTCGTTGAGGTCGCCGTCGCTCCACCGGTTCCAGTGGAGGAGGAGGAGGAGGAAGAGGAGGGGAGTGAGGGGGAGGAGGGGGCGTTTGGACCGAGTGCGGAGATGAGGGAGGAGAGGGCGAGAGCGGCGGATCGGAGAGCTGTCGAGGCGAGATGGGAGGACGTCGATTAGGGCCAGTTTGGGGTTGTTTAGAATAATTTCGCATGGGTTAGTCGTTAGCAAAGTACGTTGTTCGTTTTGGGACCTGGGCTGGGTCAAGACGTCGAGCTTCGGAGAGGCGGCTTCGGGGAGAAGTCGAGGGGACGCGACTTGGGTACTTGGGCGCGTCGCAGCTTGCCTCTTCCCTTTCGCCCTCAGCTTCAGCACCAGAACCGCAGTTTACAGCTCAAACTACAGCCATGGCAGGCTCAGACGACGAGAGCGAGACTCCCCTTTTCAAGCCCGTACGCCGCGCTGCTGATTCCCTCCCCTCCGCGCTAGCTCACCTCCTCTCATCGCCACAGGCAACGATCCACGAGATCCTCAAGCTCGTCATCGCTCCCACGACCCGAGGTACGTACCGCCCACCAAGCCCTCGCGTCCCTGACGCCCCTCCCTGGAGCAGTGAGCGGCCCAGCGCTGCACCTGAGCGCAGAGTACCTCCGCCTCTTCGCGACGGAAGCGCTCCACCGCGCGGCGGAAGTGGCGGCGAAGGAACGGCTGGAGAAGGATGGGACGGTGGGTGGAGGAGGGACGGGGCCGAGCTTGTTGGAGGTGAGTTCGCGTGGAGAGAGGGGAGGGGGAGCCTGGGAGCTGATGCCAGAGGGTTGCAGGTGCGCCACCTGGAGAAGATTGCGGTGGGTTTGATTCTGGACTTTTAGGGGGGTGGATAGCGAGGATTGGGAAGCAGCTGGACTGTTGGCAGTACCGTATCGAGGAGGACGCAGCCGCTCGTCTCGACTCGTTCAAGTTGGCTGCTCTCATTCCCGCCCCCTGCTTGCCTTCCTGGATAAATACGTTCCTTCCGACTTTTAAAATCCCCTACTCCAAAGCACCAACTCAAGCACCAGTTCCTCCCTCCGTTCCTCCGCCCTCACTCTCCACTCCCGAACCCTCTCCAGCTTCTCCACCTGTTCCTCAAACCTTCCCGCCCCCCGCACCACATCCCCAATTGACAGCAGTCCCATACGGGGGTACCACCTCACGACGTCTCTCGCGAACCTTTCCTCGCGGAGGGCCGTCTCGATTTGGGCTGAGAGGTCTGCGAGGCGGAGGAGGGAGAGGTGGGCGTGGGCCGAGGAAGTCCGGGAGGGGGGGAGGGAGGATAGGAAGTGGGTTTGGAGGGATGTGGAGAGGGAGGGGAGGGGGAGGGACCAGGGGGTCGGAGGGGGGGAGGTGGGATCCATGGGGAGCGAGGTGCGCTCGCTGAGGCAGGGAGTCGAGTTGGGCCTCCGTGTGTCTTCGAATCGAAGTCAGACCAGTAGCTCACTGGACATTTCAATGATCTGCGCGCTAAAGCTTGAACGGCGTGACCCTCGCCATTCTGCGAAGGCGACGATCCATTCCTCGTTCCCGCAACGACTGGAGTTCGCGTGTCTGGACGCGTTGTTTTTCGCAGCTGTAGCCACCTCTTGGATCCGGGAAGCGAGGAGCTAGGTAGGGGTACCAGGTGATAGAGAATAGAACTTGCGACGGTGCGGAGCGAGGAGGGCCGAGACGCGTCCTTGCGAGATTGTCCTTCAGGCCTTGAGGACGTGTTGTTTCGCCTGCACCGCGCTCTAGCTGGAGTACTCAGTCACAGCTGAGCAATATTGAAGCACTTCCACTCTGATACAACGGAAGCCAAGACCAGCAAAACCTCCATCGTCCCACAACGCATCAAGTTTCGCTCCTACTCCCTCGCATCATGCTTCATCAACACCAGATCCAGCACCGCCTCCAACAGCTTCCGCTCCACCACCTTCTCCCACTCCCTCCACTCCCCAATCTCTCTCCACTCCCCCTCTCTCAACCCCTTAACTCCACCCACTCCCATCTCAGCATCCCTCCTCCAATCCGGTTTTTTGACGACCTTGGACACCTCGAGGGCGATGAGGGCCCGGAGGTGGGTGAGATGGAGGGCGAGAAGGTATGAAAGGTATTGGGCTGCTGCGGGGGTGCGGGAGGGGGGGAGGGTGGAGAGGAACGGGGTGCGGAAGGCTGCTGAGAGGGAGGGGAGGGGGGTTTCGTGCGAGCGCTGGAGGAGGAGGTCTTCGGCCATCGGGTTCGCGGGAAACGTTGGAGATGAAGAGTGGGGTGGGAAGGGAAGATGGCGTGCAAAGATCGGAGAGAGAAAGCAGCGCGACGCGCGAGGAATGGAGTTGCGTCGAGCGCGATTTGCGGTCAGATCGCCTGACCTGCCCGTCCAAAGGATCGTCGAGAGTGATTGGCGTAACAGTCACAGGCCTTGTACTTTGTCTCAAGGAGGCGGCACTGGAGGCAAGAGAGGACAGTGAGATCGTTCGGAGTTCCGGAGTCCGGAGGAGCGTTGCAGCCGACCAAACTGCAGGTCCCGAAGCACTGACTTGTAGTCCCTGTCCCCTTGAACTTCTCCTGTGCTTGCTTCCGAGTGTTTGAACAGGGATGAGAGGAGAGAGCGAGTTTGGCAGTCGAGTCACGCCAAGTTAATTCAAGTCAAGGAAATTTACTTGACTCCAATTCAACCATTACCACTTCCTTTGAGGTTTTGCTGGTTGACTCCAGCTCTCCCTCCTCCTCCGATTCGACTCTCCTCAGCCATTCTCCGCCTGCGCCCCCTCTTACGGCAATACTCTTCTAAACCAATCAAAAGGATGGATATCGCAACTCGACTCTCCTCCCTCTCCCTCTCCTCTTCCCCCCCCACAGGTTCAACTCCTCTCGCGACTTACTTCTTCACTCCCAAGTCTGGCTCAAAGCATCCTACCGTCCCCGAAGCGGACCTCAAGCTCGTCATCGTCGCCATCGAGGAGAACAAGAATGTTGGAGCAGCAAAGGCGGTCGCGGCTTCCGTGGGACTCAAGGATATGAGGGCCCTTAGTGGAAAGGACCTTGAGGCGATGTTGGGCCGGAAGAGGGAGGAAGGTGAGTGGGCGTTTGGTGGTCGGCGTTGGGAGGGAGGGCGTTGAGGAGGGGGAGGCGAGGGAAGCGGGCAGGGAGGGAAAGGGGAGGACCAGGCCCTGCGCACTCGACTTCGGCAGCAAGTCTCTCGAGCGCAAGAGCTCGAGGGTACGCTGTTCCGACGCGTGAAGCGCTTCCGCCTCGTACTCCTGTCGCTCTGTACGGAGCAGGCGGAAGAGCGACTCGTCTGGCCGGCTCTCACGCTCCAGCACAAGGCAGGCTCCTCACCTGGCCTCAAGGTGGCCCTGCTGAGTTCGCATTCGGTCGATCGGTGTGGGAGGATGAATCCTAGGAGCCTCGTGAGAGCGCTGCTGGACAAGGCCGCGAGCGCGTTTGGAAGCACGGTAGTGCCTTGCTCTTTCTTCGGTAGCTGCAGTCGAGCGTTTGCTCGAGCTGTAGGTTCTGATGCGACGAGCTTGTGGACATTGTCGTCGCGTGCTTTGGAGCTTGTTATTTTAAGAATGAGGGGCTGCTGGGACGTCGTGAACAGGGACAGGGAACGCGGATCAGGACGCATCACGGGACGTTTGCTTGCGCTGAAAGCAAAAGGCTCATGATATTCCCTTGATCTCCTTTCCATGAGCAAGCAATCCCAACCGGGGAGCTAGGAATCCGAGCGTCGCAGAACAGCGCCTTGTTCCAGCCTTCAGCCTCCGCAACGCGAACCCCACTGACGGCAATCCCTCCCCAGCCTCCCCCCTCTCCCTCCCCACCTCTCTCGCCCCCTCGACCCTCCTCCTAACCTCGACGACCCTCTCGGCCCAGTCCCTCGCCCTCCCCTCCCCTCTCGACCCCACCACCCTGCTCTCCGTCTCCTCGGCCGAATGGGCCAAAGTCGTCGCAAGCCTCGTTGCCGAGGGCGCGGCGGTCAAGGAAGTTGAGTTTGCGCTCAAGGGGGAGACGGTTGCGTGAGTTCTTTCGCCGTGCTGCGGGTGGGAGGATGGGAGCTGATGGAGGGTTTGCGTGGAGGCCGGTGGTGAACAAGACGGACGCGAAGATTGCGGCGGTCAAGGAGGCCAAGAAGGAGCTTGATGGACAGTCGGGAGTTCAGCTTGGGATGACGGTCAAGAAGGAGCAGGCCGTCTTTGGGGAGTGGTACGCGCAGGTGCGTGAGCGTGGTTGGGGTGGGAGGGTAGAGAGCTGATGAGGGCGTGCAGGTTCTTATCAAGGGAGAGATGCTTGATTACTACGATATCTCGGGGTGCTACATCCTCAAGCCTTGGTCGTACGGCATCTGGCAGGAGATTCAGAGTGCGTTCGCTTCCTCTCGTCCTCGCACGCCGTACTGATCCCTCCTTTCGTTCGCAGCTTGGTTCGACGTCGGAATGTTTGTCGATCCCACCTTGACTCCCCCTGGACGTTCGCTGACGAACCACCGCCTCCTTTCTCACAGCAAGGCTCTCGGAGTCTCGAACGCCTACTTCCCCATGTTTGTCTCCTCCAAGGTCCTCGAGCGCGAGAAGGACCACATTGAGGGATTCGCTCCCGAGGTCGCCTGGGTTACCCGAGCGTGCGTTCCTCCTTTTTTGATCGGCTCGAAGAAGGTTACTGACGGCACTCGACAGTGGAAAGTCGGATCTCGAGGAGCCTATCGCCATCAGGCCTACGTCCGAGACGGTCATGTACCCGTACTACGCCAAGGTTCGTCGGTAGCGCTTCTTGGGAGGCTGGGACGAACGCTGACGTGTGCGTCGACAGTGGATCCGCTCGCACCGCGATCTTCCCCTCAAGCTCAACCAGTGGAACTCGGTCGTTCGCTGGGAGTTCAAGAACCCCCGTGCGTTTCTGCCTCTGCCCGCTGGCGACTTTGCTGACCCTCACGGCCCGAACAGAACCCTTCCTCCGCACTCGCGAGTTCCTCTGGCAAGAGGGCCACACGGCCTTCCTCACCAAGCCTGAAGCCGACACCGAGGTCCTCCAGATCCTTGACCTCTACCGTCGTGTCTACGAGGAGCTCCTCGCCGTTCCCGTCATCCCGGGAGTCAAGTCGGAGAAGGAGAAGTTCGCCGGAGGTCTCTACACTACCACCGTCGAGGGGTTCATCCCTACGACCGGTCGCGGGATCCAAGGTGGAACCTCTCACTGCCTCGGGCAGAACTTTTCCAAGATGTTCAACATCGCCGTCGAGGACCCCAAGAACCCCGGAGGGGACAAGATCAACGTCTGGCAGAACTCGTGGGGACTTTCGACGCGCTCGATCGGCGTCATGGTCATGGTTCATTCGGACGACAAGGGACTCGTTCTCCCTCCTCGCGTCGCTCAGCTCCAGGTCGTCGTCGTCCCTACTGGGATCACGGCCAAGACGTCGGATGAGCTTAGGATCAAGCTCGAGGACGAGGCGGATAGGATCGCAAAGGACCTCGTCAAGCTCGGCGTCAAGGCCAAGGCGGATCTGAGGGAGGGCTACACGCCTGGATTCAAGTACAACGACTGGGAGCTCAAGGTTCGTCCCTCTTCTCCCCGTTCCTACTCGGCTCCTCAGCTGACGTTCCACCGATCGCAGGGAGTCCCTATCCGCCTCGAACTCGGCCCCAAAGACCTCGAGAAGAACGTCGCCATGTCCGTTCGCCGCGATACGGGAGTCAAGGCCGCCCTCCCTCTCGCCGATCTCGCCACCTCCATCCCCGCTCTCCTCGAGACGATCCAGGCCGACATGCTCGTCAAGGCTCGCACCGAGATGGACGCTCACATCCGCGTCATCACCGAGTGGAAGGACTTTGTCCCCAACCTCAACTCGAACAACATTTGCGTCATCCCTTGGTGCGAGGTCGAGGCGTGCGAGGAGGAGATCAAGGAACGTAGTGCCAAGGAGTACGTTCCCCTCTTTCCTTTTTTCCAGCGAGGCGATCGCTGACGACTTTGCGCAGGAGCGTCGAGGGCGCGGAGGATGAGAAGGCTCCTTCGGCGGGAGCCAAGAGTCTTTGCATCCCTCACGATCAGTCCAAGTACCCCACTATCAAGACGGGCATGTGCTGCCCCAACTGTGGCAAGCCCTCCAAGCGCTGGACTCTTTTCGGTCGGAGCTGTGAGTCGGGGCTGCGTTTTTTTCGTTGCTCGAGGCGAGGGGGCTGATGATTTGGTGGCGATGCAGACTAGGGATTCGGATGGGGTTGAAGAGGGTTGCGAATGATACAGGCTGTCGATTTAAAGCGCTTCGTGTCTCTCTGCTCTGATTGCTCGACTCGCTCCGGCTGCTCTGTCTGCTCGACTCGCTCCGAACTCGTCGCTCGCTACCGATTGACTTCGTCGAGCTTGGATTCGTAACGTTCGTTCGGCTTGCGCTCCTCGCGAGCAACTACGGCAGCTCGCAGATCCGCACGTCCTTGGTCCAAACCCCCGTCAAGAGCACCTTGTTCTTGTACGGCGCCGCGGATGTCGCTCCCGAGACCGTCTTTCCCAAATCCGCAAACACGCGCTCGACCTTCCACCTCCCGCCATAGAACCTGCTCGACGAATCAGCGAGATCCCCACCAGGAGGGGGAAGGAGAGAACGCACCTCGCCTCGCTCGTCTCGTTCGAAACCTTCCAGACCTCAACGGGACTGACGGCGCCAGACTTGTACCCTTCCGGACTGGAAGCCTTGACGAAATCAAGGACTTTGGGGAACGTCGCAGCGAAGATCTCGCCGGTGGGGGCGACGTGGATGTTGTCGATTGGGCGAGGGACCTGTGCGAAAGTCAGTGGGAGACCTGGAGAAGTTGGAGGGAGGGACGCACGGTGATTTCGTCGAGGAGGACGAGGGTGTGGTCGCCTTGAGCTTCCCAGATGCGAACGTTGCCGGCGAGAGTGCTGGCGGAGTAAACGGTGGCGCCGGGTCCCTGCCGAGGAGGGATCAGTTTGCTGCTCGAGAAACCGGCTGTGAGGAATCACTTTGGCGATTCCTGCGAGGGAAGGACTCAGCAGCTGGCGGGGAAGGTGAGGAGAGGAGAACGGACCGTTAGGGTACATGACGTCGCTCGCAGCGACGATGCAGACTGGCTCTTCGCCCGAAGCATCGCAGTACACGAGGTCGGAAGGCTCAGCGTAGAAGACTTCGAGCTTGCGAGACTGGAACACAGCCGGTCAGGGGGCTTCCGAGGGAGCTCGCTACGGGAGGACTCACCCAATGCGACTTGCGCTTGTGATCGTTCGAGAAGTAGAACTGTCTCGGTCCGACAGCAGCGATATTGTTGGGCGTCCGAATGAGCTCGTGCTTGACCGTCTTGACCCAATCGACCTCCTTCGCACCCAAGCCCGTCTCAAAGATCTCAATGACCGAGTCCGCTCCAGATTCTCCAGAGTTGGCGCGGTCGAGTGGAGGTCGATGCGAGTTGATGAAGATAGTAAGAGCGTCATCCTCCTCGGGCCAGACTTCGATGGCGTGGACGTAGATCCCTCGAGCTTCGGCGGGGAGGTTGGTGATGGCCAGTTTCGAGTGCGTGCCCGAGTTGAAGTCGTAGAGGGCGAGGTAGTCGGTACTTTGCTCGGCGATTGCCGAGGCGTTCAGGTGGAGTACGGCTGGAAGCCAGCTCTGACGCGTCTTGCGGTCTGAGCAAGGACTGAGGGCACGATCGGTCAATTGTGGCGAGGACGGAGGAAGCAGTTTGGGACAAACAGGTAGGCGAGTCCCGAAGCTTCGTGGATCCAGGCGTCCTCGCAGGCTTCAAGACCTGTTGAGCAAAGTGAGCGTTACTCCAGAGAAGCGGCAGCAAGGGACGCACCAGGCACCGCGACGCAGTTGAGGTTGTTGAGCTCATCGGCAGCTGTGTAGGAGCGCAGTACGCCGGCAAACTCGAGTTTCGGATAGAGGAACGAAGCGAGTCCTCCTACGAGAGGGATTCCAACGATGGCGAGTGTGCTGAAGCTGGGCATCGCGTCGAGGAGATCTGGAGGAGAGAAGCGTCAGCTGATTGGCGACTTGCTCCAACGCCTTCCCCAGGCCGCGCAGGGCCTCCAGGGTGATAGCCAGCGCGGAGAGCTTACCTAGGCGTGTAGCTGTGGACGCGAAGGAGAGACAACGCGAACGAACCGGTTCAAGCTGACTCCGCTCCTTGCCGAGGTCGCCGGCTGCGCTACGCTCCTTGCGAACAGGAGAAACGCACAAGGACGAGCCGACCCTCGTTAGAGTCTGGAGAGTATCGCAAGCAGCAAAAACAGCAGCGAGCGAGCGAATCGAGAAGCACGTTTGGCGTCTTTTCAGTGTCCATCTATCAGTGCGCGACCTACAGGCGAACGACGAGGGGGATTGTTGGGGGAACATGCTTTAGGAGGGAGTAGGGGTGCGGGTAAATTGAACGGCAAAGGACGAAAAGGGGAGTGTTCAAGAAGGTGGACCTCCTTGAGGGAGGAGGGGGATGCGTACGCTCGGGAGGAAGGGGTATACTGGCGTTTTGGAGGTGCGAAAGGGTATCGATATGGCGGAGGGGAGAAGGGTTCAGCGACGAGGGGGTAGGGCGCGATCCGATCCCATGAGGAGTTGCTCAAAGAGGCCGACGGCGGATTGCTCCGTCTTCATCTGCGTTGGAGGAAAGCGTCAGCTCAGTCTCCAGCGAACGAACGACACGGAAGCGAAAACGTACCTGGAGCATGTAGATGATGCCCGTCCTCGACCCGCGATTACTGAGTTCAATCGCCACGCCCGTCTTGCCGACGCGTTCGACGCCATCCGTCAAAACGATCGTCGAGACGAACGTCTTCTTGTCGCTCTTGTCGCTATCGACGACGAGCTGCTTGGTCCCCGACGGCGTACTGACAAACAACTTGAGCCTCGCCGTGCCCAAGCTCTTCCACTGCGCATGGTTCTGCTGCAAAAACGCCTTGCACCTCATCTGCGCGACGACAGCCGTCACCTCCGGCGGCTTGTCGAGCGGACTAGGGGGAGGACTCTCGTCGCTCCGCCCATACCGCCCTCCATTGCCACACGTGCTCCCAGGCGCCGACGCCGACCGATCGTCCCCCATCGCGACCGACGGCGCGCGGTACTGGTTATCGCTGAGTCCGTCCGCCGAGCGCGAGCGGTGGATCGACCCGCTGGGCATGAGGAGTCCTTCGCTTGCTCGGTGCGGGTTCTGCGCGCCTGGAGGGGGAGGGTAGGCGGAGGAGCGATCGGTTCGACCCGAGGCGGAGCCGTTGGAGCCGTTCGAGCGAGACGAGTCGGACTCGTGGTGAGGTTCGCTGTGCGGGGCGGAGAAGTGCGGGGTCGGGTAGGTGTATTGCGAGGAGGAGGATTGGGATCGGGAGGGGAAGTTGGCGTTGATGGGCGAGGGTTGCTGCGAGTGTCCGCCGTTCGCGTAGGCGTAGTTGGGGTTCGGTGGGGAAGGAGGGGGAGGGTAGTGGCCGCCTTGCAACGGGGGGTAGTTGCCGTTCTGAGGAGCGTAGGCGCTGGGCGGGAAGTTGGCGCTCGAGGGTGAAGGCGTGAACCGGCCAAAGTCGTCGTTCAGCTGCGCAAAGGCCGGGGCAGCAGTCTTCGCCGACAACGACTGGTGACCCTGTCCAGCGTACATGCTCTGCTTCCTCGGCGGCGGAGGCACAGACGGACCAGCGGAAGCCGCTCTCCGCTGACCATCGCGCTGACGATCCCACTGCTCCCTCGACGGCGGCTGCTCCTGCGGTCGATCCCACTGCTGCTCCTGCGGTCGATCCCACTGTTGCTCCTGCTGGCGCTGCTCAAAGCTCTGCACCCTCGGCGGTCGTCCGTAGCCGATGCCAAGGTCGGCGGGCGGGTGGTCGAACCGAGGCGACAAGATGTCGGGCGATGCGCGCGGGCGGGAGTCGGCGGAAAGGGGGGAGAAGGGAACGTTGCGAAGGGCCGTTCCGCTGGTGTTGATAGGAGGGAGGAAGGGAGGGGAGTTGGAGGCTTCAGAGTCTGAGCGAGGTGGGTTGAGGTCGGTTCGTCTTGAGGCTGCCGAGTCGCTTCGACTGGCCGGTCCTTCTGCGAAGGTCAAAAGACGATCAGCTGCCCACTCAGCACTCACAGCAAGAGAAGAAAGGATTCACGCGAAACGCCAAACGCAATCACGTCCTCAAACGTCCTCCACCACTCGAGCGCCGCATCCCTCCCCTCGGTCCTAATCACCAACTTCTCTTTCCCCATAACCGTCACCTCGACCTCGTCCTCGACCCCCTCCCTAACCCTCAAATGCTTCCCCGCCAAAGGCGGATACAGCAACCACATATCGGGTCCATCTCCATTCGGTCCTCCCATCTGAGCCCGGTCGTCCGACGACATGCGTTCGCAGATGAGGAAGAGGTCGGTGAGGAGGAAGATGTAGGCTCTGCGCACGACGACTTCGCGTTGAGCGGGGTCGGAGCGGGGAGTGAAGGAGAGGACGACGTCGGCTGATCGGCGGAGGGTGCGGACGAAGGGGAGGCTCGGAGGGGCCATTTGGAGCTTGCATTTCTGCAAGGAACGAGCGTTAGTGAGGTGGGAGAGGCGGGGAGAGGGAACGGACCTTTGGGAGCATGGTGAAGATGTCGAGAGCTCGATCGGTGCAGAGTCGTCGTTCGAGGTCCTCGATCCTCGGTGGACCACTGAGGAGCGTCCCAGACGTCGCAGCCGACGTCCCCGTCTGCGACGAGAAGCGATCACTGCGCGAAGAGCACCTCATCAGCTCTTGCCCTCCCCTCGGCGGCGGAATCTACTCACCTCCCACTCGACAAGCTGACCCCCTTGCCACTCCCATCGCTCTTCCGGGCGCTACTCTCCCGCTCCTCTCCCACCGCATGCTCCTCCACGACGCTCCTCTCCATCGCCAACTCGCATTTGACCAACAGGGCGTCCAACCGCTCGTTCGCGCCAACCAAAAGCGCATGATCGCTCCTCCCCTCCTGGGTGCTCTTCAACAGCTTGGAATACAGCTTCTTGTAGTACTTGAGCCTGACAATAGGGAGCTGAAAGCAGTCGTCCAACGTCGGTGCGCGGGGCGGGAGGGGGAAGTCGACGTCTGCCGGGAGGGGCGGGAGGGGCGGGAGGGGAAGGGGAAGGGTTCCAGGCCAGGAGAGGGTGGCGAGGATCTCGTGCAGACGGGGGTTGGACTGGACGGGGTCGAACGAGTCGAAAGATGTGAGAAAGGTCGTGGCGTAGCGCGCGTAGGCGGGTTCGATATCGGTGATCCAGCGCATGAGGAGGTCGCCTAGGGCTTTGGGAGAGGAGGGGGAAGGACCGATTTCGACGAGTTTCTGCGTGGCGTCGTGGTTAGGCTGTGCTCGTCGGAGGGAGGAGGAGGGAGAACGCACGTCGAGAAGGGACTTATTGATGCGGTAGACGGCTTCGACGGCGCGAAACATGCTGTCGAGAGCTGGAGGAGGAAAGTTGGCTCGAGACCAAGCTCCTGCGACGCGCTGAACTCCACTCATCAGCTCCTCTGCTGAACCCCACCGTCCCAGGAACACGAACACACCTTGATGATGGCCCCGAGGTCGTCGACGTACAGCGTCTCGGTGCGAATAAGGTCTTCGAGCGGATTGGCCTTCTTCTCCGCCCTACCGCTCCGTATCCGCTCCCCATCTGCTCCCTCCGCACTCCCTCCAGACACGGGCGGACTAGGCAAGCTCCCCTCCCTGTCCCTCCCACTCAGCACGCTCTCGCTCCTCTGCTGCAGCGGTACGATCGTTCCACTCGATTCATGCGGCGTAAGAGTCGGCCGTGGTCGGTCGGAGGAGAAGTAGGTCGAGGGAGAGACGGGAGGGGGAGGTAGGGGCGGAGAGAGAGGGGCAAAGGGGAGGGGACGAAGGGTCGTTGACGTGTCAAGGTTGAGCGGCGTAGGAGTTGGTCTGCCGTAGTTGCTCGTCATCCCTGCGGCGACAGAGGGGAAGGGGAGCGCCTGGCGCTGGTCGAGACGGGGGGTTGGTTGCTGTTAGGCTCGAGCCCGTGCAGTTGCTTGGCTCGGGGAGGGCGAGGAGCCTCGGTTACTATGCTATACGTTCGTACTCCAGTGCGCGCCTGGCGTGGTCTATTTGCTGGGCAACGGCGTCGAGTTGGATGACCGATGAGAGCTGACGAGCGAGTTGAGCGCTGGAATCGATTCCTTCCTCTGGTCCTCTCGCGTAAGGCGGGCTTGGGCAGAGTTGGAGCTGCCGTAGTTTAAGCTCCTCTGGCGCTGTTGAGTCGTAGGCGGGAGAGGTGGAGGAGCGAGGAGAGGTTGCGCAGCGCAAACTTGGCCTGGCGCGCTCCCGCTCCTGCTCTCGCTTGGCTCGAGCCTCTCTCCCACTCAAAAGAACACACGAAAGTCTACAGCTCAAGTGCGTACTGGAACGTACTGGGACAAGGAGAGCGTGTCTGTCCGCCTTGGAACGATCCAGCAAGCCCCAGCCTATCGTTGTTGACCCACGCGCAACGTCTTCCGCGTCGGCCTTGCGAAGGGGAAGCAGTCCTCCGGTTCACCAGCGCTCGGTGTCCTCGACACACACCTCCTGTTCGGCCGAACCTGCTTCTCGCGTCGCGTGGCCCTTCTCGGCGCAGAAGAGGGCCGACACTCCTTCCCAGCTCGCCGCCGAGTTCGTAGCGCCGCAGCGATGAAATCCATGTCAAGCAGCTTTCGTCCCCCGCCGCGTTGCAGAGCGTCCCTACTCGATTCCCAGCTGCGCTCCTGTCCACCCCAAGCTGCTTCCTCCTCCCAAACCTCCCCGCTCCGCGCCAAATTCCTGCGCTGCACTTCTCCATCGACGACCGCACTAGCGTCCCAGGTCCTCGAGAGGTCCCTCGGAAAGAGGCGAGTCCGGTTCGCTGCGCTTGAGGGTAAAAAGAGTAGGAAGACGAAGGGGGAGGGAGGGAACGCGGAGGAGGGGGGATCGAGTTGGCGACGTGTTTGATTGAGTTGACGGTTGGATTCAACGGAAGTCGCTTGGTAGACGGTTGTGGTTCGCGTGGATGGGGTGGTCGTTCGAGGGAGAGCTGCTGTGCGGCGAGGTCGACAAGGGGGGTTGGTCGAGCTGGTCGCCCGTCGTCGACGTCGTCGCGACAGCGCACCACCACCTGCGCGAGTCCCTTGAACGCTCTGCTCATCGTCCACACGGAATCAGCGGCACATCCACAGCGCCCCAGCTGCTCCCAACTCACCTCAAACCCCTACCCTCCCCGCCTGTCCCTTCCCCTCCTTCTCCCTCCTCTCCCTCGCCTCCGTGTCCAGCAGTCCATCCGCCACTTCCTTCCCCTTCCCCTTCTCCTCGGCAGCGGCCTTCTTGGACGCGATGAGCTCAGTCATTTCCGTCACGTCAGAGGGGCGGAGAGAGATGGCCGTTGGTGGGCGGCGGAGCATCGTGCAGGAGGAGGAGGCAGCTTTGGGTTTTGCTGAGAGTGAAGCTGGGTCGCTGGACTTGCGTTGGCGGTGTGGTAGGAGGACAAGGAGCGAACGACGTCGAAGCGACGACTCTTGCCCTTCTCCCTCCCCGAACTCTGTGTCTCCTTTCTCTCCGAGCTCAGCTTAGCAACAACCAGGTGAGTCCACCTCCAGGCTGGTGCTGCTTTGACGCGCTACTCCCTCCGACGGATCGACGCGCGAGAGCCTCTCGACATACGCGGCGTGCGTGCGTGTCAGCCGAGGGGGACAGCTCGACGTGGCTCCAGCGGGGTCGGAGAGCCTCACCGGACTCTCCAAGGGCTAGAGGATCTGCTCCGTGCTGTGGACTCGGTGTTGCGCGGGTTGGAGTGGTGGGAGCTCTGCTCTGGTGCCGGGTCGAGGTCGAGGCCTGGAGCTCCAGCGGCTCCAGCTGCGCCTAAGCGCGTGCGACAAGAAGGCAGCAGGATTTCAGCCAAGTGGAACCTCTGAGCTAACGACCTCCGCGACAGATCCCCGCCCAGCGCCCATCGAACACGCCCCATCCTCCCCACCTCCCTTCCTCGCCATGGACGAGATCCGCAAGATCCCTCCCGTGACTCGCTCCATCATCGGCGGCGTCCTCCTCGTCACCATCCCGATCCTCCTCCACCTCGTCTCCGCCTACCCAATCGTCTTTGTCCCTCGTCGAATCACGCGCAACTTTGAGCTCTGGAGGATCGTCACGCCGTTCCTCTATGGGGGTGGAGGGATCGGTTTCCTGTTTGATGTGTTCCTGGTCTTCCGAAACTCGAGCGATTTGGAGGAGAGGCATTTCGGAGGGAGGACGGCAGAGTACGGTGCGTGGCGATTCTCTCGCAGAGGTTTGGAGGCATCGCCAGGAGCTGACGAGTGGATTCTGCAGCCTGGGCATTGTTCATCTTTTGCTCTGGGATCATCGTACGTTTCATTCTGTCTCGCACGCACCATCGAGGCGAGCTGACCCCCTCTCGCAGGCCACCAACATCCCTCTCGGCTCCCCCATCTTCTTTCGCGCATTCCTAGTCGGGCTCACCCATCTCGTACGTCCTTTCTAGCCAAACACGACGCTCTTACTAACTCCGTACCCAGTGGGCTCAAACCAATCCGACCTCCAAGTCCGTCCTCGTTCTCCTCCCCCGAACGCCTACTGACCCAAAAGCAGAGTCTCCCTCTTCGGCCTCATCAACATGTCGGCCCCTTACTTCCCCTTTGCCCTAGTCGCGATCGACCTCCTCACCAGAGGACCTCCCGCCGCTCTCCAATCCTTCACCGGCATCGCCAGTGCCCACCTCTACTACTTCCTCTCCGTCGTACGTCCCTTTCCCTCCTCCCCTCACAATCCTCTCACCCAGAAACCTCACTAAATTTTCGCACAGATCTACCCCACGCAGAACAACGGTCGTCCCCTCCCCTTCCTCGCGCCCCCAGCGTTCCTCATCCGCCTCCTCGGCAACGGCACGCCACCCCCGGGCGCCCCTCCTGCCAGCGGCGCCCGACCGGGCGGCTGGGTCTTCCGAGGTGGGAATACACTCGGAGGGAGACCGGGTGCGGCGGGAGGGATTAGGGGGAGTGCTCCGGAGGCGGTGGCGGGTGGGGATGGGGAGGGAGGGACGGCGAGGGAGGCGAGGGCGGGGACTTATAGGTGGGGGAGTGGGCAGCGACTTGGGGAGGAGTAGGAGTTGTGGAATCTTGCGCTCGTTCGGGAGGGGTGGGACGCGATGACGCTGGACTTCTGCTCTGCCGTTTCTCGCTTCTCGCACGCCAGCTGGCGGTTTCCTGCTTGGAGTTCAAGACCGGGAGCGCGGACGGTTTGAGAATGGCTGTTGCTCCATTGCTTCCTTTTTGCAACTCAAAGGGGCCTTCCGCACCACGCCCGAGTACCTGGAGACCTCGTCACCCGCGGCCACGACGCGTACTGCTGGCAGCGTCGGCTGCGCCTCCTCAGCCAGCGTCTCCATGATTTGAAACAAGGTGCCTAATCTGCGCTCCGAATCAGCACCAGCCTCGGTTCTCGCGGGGATTGAAAGCGAACGCACCATGTCCTGCGTTCCATGAACCTCGACCTCCTCTCCCTCTTTCAACTTGCCCTGGCAAGCCTTGCAGCAATACAGCTTCCGGCCAAGCTGGCCCCAAAGGTCGTTTATCTCAGCACACTGGCTCGACAGGAGCCAGTCCCATTTCGCCTCCTCAAGGAGCCTCCACCACGCTCCGACGAGCCGAGCGCTCGCGTCCTTCCTCGTCACAACGACGTTCGAGATCCAGGCCGCGAGAACCCGCGTTCGCTCCTGCTCTGAGAACTCGTGGAGAGGGCGAGAAAGGAACGCGAGTGCTGCCTTGGCGGCCGGGACGAGTTCGAGGGCGTCTTGTAAAGAAGGGAGGACGGGAGCGATCCAGGCGTCCTCCTGCGTGCGAACGCACGAGATGGCGGCTGCTCGAATCTGCGGCAGAGTGGCGGTCCAGAGAGCGTCGTCGATGGTGTCGTGCGGAGCGTCGACCAAGAGCGCTCGAGCGCACGGCCATGATTCGACGTGCGAACGTCTGGGGAGGTGTCGAAGATGGACCGCAGAGGGCATTCTCATAGAAAAGCCCACCTCCTCGAAAATCGGGTCATCCAGGTCCTCCATGCGTTGAAAGAGCTCCTTGCGGAGTCGCTCCTGCTTACGACTCCGGACGATGGGGAGGATCGAGGGGAGGTAGTGAATCCAGCCTGGGACAGGATTGGTGGAGGAATGCAGGGGGAGTCACGCGTCGTGGACTCACATTCGTTCGTGAGAGGACCGACTTCCTCCAGGAGACGTGCGTAGCTCGGAGGGCAGACGCTCAAACTCAAGCTCGTGAAGAAGCTGAAGACATCCTCAGCAAGCAGCGTTCAAACTGTCACGGCGCACGCACTCGTTGACGTTCCATCCAGAGCTTTCGACGCGCGCAATGACCCTGAGAGACACGACGCATCAGCCAGGTTCGACCGGAGAGCGACGAAGCGACGCACTCGTCCTTCGACTCGGCGAGAGCTTGGCGATACGCTGCCTTCTCAGCTTTCCGAGCATCAGCGGCCCACTTGTGTAGTGTAGCACCGTCTTGCGTTCAAGACCAGTGTTAGTGAGTGCGGGGGAGGAGGGGCGAAGGAGGACGCACGAGCTTGGCGAGTCGAACCTGCTCCTTCTTGTCCTTGACGTAGGTCTTGCGCTTCTCCACCGTCACCTTATCGACAGTGAGCATCGCCTTAAAGTAGCCAGGCTGCCATCTGCTAAGCTTGTCCTGCATCCGCTCCACGTCCTCCGCCCAGTACATCGGGGACGGATCTGCATCGGAATTACGTGGGGGAACGACGAGAGAAGGAGCTAGACGAACTCGTTAGCGAGGTTGGCTTGTCTTTGATGGTGACATCTGGAGATTGAGAAGCGTGAGATCCAGGGAGGAGGAGGGGAATGGGGAATGCACGCACCGTAAACCCGAAGCGTTGAAGCCACGAGCTGTGAAGCCTCGCCATCGGCGCGCCTGAAGCTGCTCGCAAGATTAGTAAACGCTGGCAATTGGAACTGAGCTCTGGGACGCACCTTTTGGAAACGCAGGGAGGGCAGCACCTCGCAAGCAGATATAAATCGACCTCCTCGACGCCTTCTTGAGAGCAGACCTGAGGCTGGTCGGCAGCTACCTTTTCGCGCGTAAACGGGGAGACGACAAACCATGCAGAAACGATCGTAGACCAGGCTCGCGTACTCGAGCTCGTTGAAGACGTTCGCCTGGAGCGTAGGCAGCAGAACGGTCCGACGGGCTTGCCTCCAGAGGGGCTTCGCGCTCCTGGTCATCAGGCCGCTCCGAAAGGCCTTGTCCGTACGCGCAAGACTGAGCAGGTCACCGGGGGAGACTTAGGTGCAGATCTGCAGACGTGTTCGGCGCGTCAGCTCCCTTCTCCTCCCAGCAGCAACGCAAAGCTTACCTCGCCAAAGATCTCGCGCGGAACAGTCGTGAAGGGACGGAACAAGCTCTCCTCTGCTTCTCTCCCTCCTTCCTCCACCTCCTTACGCGCCCTGGACTCCCCGCGTTGATCCTCCTCTACCGCTCTTGACGCGACTTTTCGACTCTTCTTAGCCCCTGAAGGCCGACCTGCGGCACCAGACATGCCCTGAAATCAGTAGGACGAGTTGTGGGCCGGCGAACGTTGAGGAGAGGTTGAGTCCCCAAAATGGGGAGAACGACGAGCGCGTGCTTTTTCCTCGCGTTTCGGACTGGGTTTGATTCCGCGGGTGAGGATCCATCTCAGCCTCGGGTCGCTACGTGGTACGGCGTTGCAGTACAGACGCGCCTTGGATAAACAAGCTACTCAAACCGAGGTCTCATCCCCAAATCCCAACCTTGCCCTTCTTCTTCCCCTCCACCTGATCCTCCTCCTCGCTCTCCTCGCTCTCCTCGTCCCCGTTTCCCGTCCACGTCATCGGTTGCGAAGCCTGCTGCGACAACTGCGACCTCCCATTCGTGCTCCCGTTCCTCGTCGAACGGCGCGGCGAGCCTTGCCCAGGCGAAGGGAGGTCGGGCAGCGCCGAAAGACCACGCATGCTCGACGCGCGTCCTCCTCGCGACGGGCCAGGGCTGGCAGGAGCGGGTTGGGAAGAGGCGAGAGGGATGGAAGGGAGTCGCGTCGAGCGGGCTTGCGAGGGGGGTTGGCGGCTTGCGACGGCGGGCTTGGAGGGCGTCGCTGCGAGTCGAGCGGGTTGACGACGTGCGACGCTGGGTCCATGCTCGCGAGCGTCGAGTGCTCGTTGATTGGCGGCAGCGAGCTTCGATTCGATGTCTTCTCCGGCGCCGTTGGCCTTGACTGGGGCGGGCGAAGGCGAGCGACTGGCGGTTTGGGCAGAGGCGGATCGCGTGACGCGGGAGGCAGTGGGAGGGAGGGCAGGAGTGACGGCGACAGCGGGGGGAAGGGGAAGGGCGTCGACGATAGGCTGGAGAAAGAGGGAGAGGTGAGCTGGTTCCTGACGGGGCACTGCGAAAAGCGACGCACGCTGGGAGCCTTCGCAATAGCAGCTTCGAGTGCGGGAATGAGCGCCACGGCGTCGACGATGGGCGATGCCTGCGAAATAACATGCGTCAGCGGAAGCCAGCTTGGCGAGTAGCGAGAGACGAACGTGAGGTTCCTGGGACGCGGGCTGCTTGAGAGGCGAAGCAGAGGTAGAGGCGATCGGCGAAGCGAGATCAGGTCCTGGGAGAAGGCCGTCAGTCTTTGCGAACGCATCAGCGTCGAGAAGGCTCACCTGGCTGCGAGGCGCCGTTCCTGACTGGCGAAACAGGGGACGCGACCGCGGTCTGAGACTCCTCCGCTTGCGTCTCCGGGAAAAACAGTTGCTTCTCCTTGACGAGGGGAACGAACTGACTCTCCTCCGGCAGCGGCACCTCCTCATCCCCGGGAGAATCCCCCTGCGTCGACCCTAGGTCGAACGTCGCCAGCGGCCCAGCCTCGCTCGCGGGGTAGTCCGCGATCGCCGAGAGGCCGTTGAGGGCGGGCTGAGAGGCGGCGACGGGGGATGAGGCGGCGATTTTGGCGGGGGAGGAGGATGCTTGACCGGGTGCGGGGGCTGCGAGGGTGGGGGAGGAGGGTGCCGAGTTGACGACGCCGTTCGAGGTCGAGGCGACGGGGAGAGCGTCGACGTCTTTTGCGTCGCCGTTAGGGAGAGGTGCGTCGAGTTCGAGAAGGGAGGATTGGGGAAGGAGGGCGGTCAACTCGGCTTCGAGACGCTCGGGAGCAGCCGCAGGGACGTCCTCGTCCGTCGCGTCTTCCTCGGGCGTCACCTCCCTCGCAGCCAGCTTGCGCATCTCCCTCGCCGGCGTCGTCTCGCGCGATTCGGTAGCGACAGAGCTGAACCGACTCGAGCGCGACACGGCGTCGTCCTCCTCCTTGTCCTCCGCTGGAAGGAACGCGCTGAGAGACACGCCCTGCGGGAGCGACTGGGAGAGGAGCTGGTCAAAGTCCTCGTCGACCTCCATCGCCTGCGAGGCGACCTTTGCGGGAGTGCCGGCGAAGACCAACGTGCGAGGTTTGGGCACTTTGCCGAACGCTTCGGCGGCGAGAGCTCCAATCGAAGGACGCGAGCGCTTCGCGACGACCGGTCGATCCTCCTCGTCCGAATCCGAGTCGTCCGAATCCGAATCGTCGGAAGAGCTGGAGTCAGAGTCGCTGCCTGCTCCTCCGATCGTCTGGAGGTGAGCGGGGTGAGCGGGGGTTGGGATTCGGTTGACGGGGATGGGGGCGACGACGGGGGTAAGGGTGGGAGTGACGGTGCTCTTGAGGGGGCCGGGGAGAGGCTGGGAGTGGGAGGGGACGTCCTGGCGAACGGGGGTCGACTGGCGAGAACCTGTCGCGGAAGACCCGTCCTGCTTCTCGCCCTCCGACTCGTCCTCTGCGCGCTGAGGTTGCTCGTCGCCCGAGTCGGTTCCAACCTGGGAAGAGTGGACGAGAGGCGAAGGGCGGTAAGGCGTCGCATGCTTGGAGACGTGTTGGGAGAGGGAGAGGGCGAGTTCGTCGGGGTCGTCGTCCGAGGAGACGGTCGACTGTTCCCTCGACTTGAGTCGCTGGCGCGCCGGCAGGAGCTGCGACGGCGTCGTCTCCAGCTCGTCCTCCTCTTCCTCCTCCCCCTCCTCGATATCGCCCGCTTCACTCGCGCTGAGCTTGCCCTTCTCCTCGACGTCGGTCTCCTCGATCCCGCTGTCCTTCATGACCTCCTCCTCGGCCGTACTCTCCTCCTCGATCGCAATCGCTTGCTCGGGCGCCTTGACGACAACCTGCGCCTCTTTGGGCTCGACGACCGCCTCCTTGACGGACTCGTCCTCGTCGTCGACCGTCTCCGGCTCCGACGAGTCCCCTCCCACCGGCTCCACATCCGCCATCACCGCGTCCTCGACAGGCTCCACAGCGGTCGGGACGAATTTGGGGAGGGAGGGAACGGCGAGAGCGGGAGAAGCGTGGATGGGAGAGAGAGAGGGTGCGCGGGAAGCCTGCGACGGCGTCGCCGATTCGTCCTGCGATCCTTGGGCGCGAATCTCCTTCTCGCGCTGCGAGGGCCGACGACGAGGCTTGGTGCGAGGGACCGGCGTGCTCGTCCTGGCGATGGTACCCTCGCTCGTCGAAGGTGCGTCGTCCTCTGATTCGGTGGCGTTGGGCTTCTTCTCCTCGACGACGATGGCAGGGACGAGTTCCTCGACGACAGGGGAGGCAGCTTGCTCGACGACAGGAGCAGCTTCCTTCTTCGCCTTCTTCCTCGCCGCCTTCTTGGCCTTCTTCGCCGCGCGCCTACTCTCCTCATCCCGCTCCTCCTGCACTCCCAACTCCGACCTTCGCTCCTCGACCTCGATCAACAACCCCTGCTCCACGAGCGCCTTCCAAGCCGCCGGGAACCTCTTGGCCCATCTAGGGAACTTGGGATCCTCCTCGGCGAGCCTGCGCGCCCTCTTCGGGAGCGGGGCGATCGGTCGCTCGTGCTCGCTGGTCTCGAGTTGGTCGATCTCTTCCTCTGCCGCTGGTAGCGCAGCTGCGCGGGGTGCGGAGGTGGAGCTCGCAGCGTGGAGCTCACCGAAGATTCGGGGGACGACGCGATCGAGGACGCGTTGGCGCTCAGCGGCGAGGTCGATCGAGGGAGTGGTAGGAGTGGGGATGACTCTGGCGGCCTTGGGTTTGCGCGTTCGAGTCGATTTGGGCTTTGCCGGGGATTCGGGAGCGGGGGAGGGGATCGCGACGACGGGGGAGGGTTCCTTTTGCTCGTGCTTCCTCTTCTTCTTCTTCTTCTGCGGCGAGTCGAGGGGAGCGCAGGAGGGGGCTGGTGCGGGAGCGACGGGGGAGGCGGCCTTCTTGTTGCTCTTCCGCTTCTTGGGCTTGGGCGAGTCGACGGCGGCGGGGGAGGGAGGAGGGAGCTTCGAGGTCGAGGCGATGGGAGTGGGTTCATCCTCCTCGACGCGCTTGCGCTTCTTCTTGGGAGAAGCGGCCACGGGAACCGGCGATGTCTGCGCACGATGAAATGTCAGCTCTTCCTCTTCCTGAGCGGAGCTCGAAAATCTCACCTCGTCGCTCGTGTCCATCGGCGAACCTTTGGCCAGCTTCTTCGACTTGGCCTCCGCCTTGATGCGTTTCTTCTCCGCCTTGCGTGCCGCCCTCCTCGCGAGCGTCTCGGCTTCGGCAACCTCCTCCGCATCGACGACTGGCGAGACCTCCTTCGCCTTGCCCTTGCCCTTCTTGTCCTTCTTCTCCTTTGACGCGACGACAACCTCCTCGCTCTTCTCCTTCCTCTTCTTCTTCTTATCTTTCTTCTCCTTCTTCACACCCTCAGCGACCGGCTCTACCTCCTGCGGCGTCGGCGCAAGCTCGACCGCCTTCGCCTTCTTGGACTTCTTAGACTTCTTCGGCGCAGCGACGGCAGGGACGACTACGGCCACCTGTCCTCCCTCCTCATTCTTGCGCCTCTCCCTAATCGCGTTGCCAGCCTTCTTGAGGATCGTAGCCCAGTCGGTCGGAGCTTCGGCCATTCGTTCGACGCGTTTTGGTGATCGAGGAGGAGAGTGGGGTCGGACGAGGATAGGGTGGGTGGTCGGCTGGAGAGGAACGAGTCCTACGCGTTGGTGGGCGGAAGGTGAATGGGGGAGAGGTCGCGTCGGTTGGTCGGACGATGGGGAGAGTTGGGCTGGGAGGGTGGTGGACGCGAAGGATGGAGGCGTTTTAGGTGGGAGAAATGGAAGAGTCCTCACTGTAGAAGCAGGGGGATTAGCTGGCTGGATTAAGAGCACCTGCAGGTTGAGAAGGAGAGAGGACGCGAGGGGAGCTCTGTGATGGCTTCGAGCAGGAGCGATCAGAAGTCTTCGAGCGAGGCGCAACGCCAACCAGAAGCAGGAATCCCCTGCTTGCTATCCTCCGTCCCCCTCAGCCTCGTACTCCCCCACAACAAGCTGTGACCCTCCTCCGAAGCGCGATAGAGGCGCACTCACCTGGCGATTGTGCGACCTGTTCAAGAGCTCTGGCGAGGGTCGTCCGAACGGGAGGTTGTCGAATGTCGTCCTATTGATAACCTGCAGGCTACGGCGCCGTCGGAGGGGGAGTCAGCCGGCGAGGGAGAAGGGCACGAACGAAGAGCCAGCAGTGTTTTTCTCGCCCGCAAAACTTGGCGCGCAGAGCCTCGGCGGGGGAGGGTTGGCTTCCTCCCTCACGCTGCTCCGAATCTGCTCTATCTGGTACCCAGGCTACTGCTTGATCTACTCTGTCGGTGTGTAACCAGGCGAGCGTCGAGACGAGGTGGTGCTGAGATCCTCGCAGTTGTTGTTGCCTGACCTTCTCCTCGCACCTGGCTCTCCCTGCTCTCGTTCCCCAAACAATGTCAGCCTTCTCCAAAGCCTCCTTCAACGCAGTAGCGTACGCTGCCTCCCGCCCGTACGTCAATCCTCGCGATCCCCCCGCCGGGCCTCCTGACCCCCGCGCAGCTCCTACCCTCCCCAACTCTACTCCCACATCCTCACCTCCCTCCACTCCCCTCTCCCCTCGAATCCCTCCTCCCCCAGTACCCTCCTCGACCTCGGCTGCGGCCCTGGCCTATCGACATTCGCGTTCGTCCCCTCCTTCTCCCGCGTGATCGGGCTCGATCCGAGTGCAGGGATGGTGAGAGCTGCGCGCGGACTACTGGAGGAGCGTAGCTTCAAGGGAGAGGTGCGGTTTGAAGTAGGGAAGGGAGAGGATTTGAGTGCGCTGGAAGCGGGGTCGGTGGATCTGGCTGTCGCAGGTGCGTTTCTCCTTCGCGTGCTCGGGATGCAGGACCTGACGAGCGCGCAGGACAAGCAGCGCATTGGTTCGACTGCCCAGCAGTATATCGTGAGCTTCTGCGGGTCCTCAAGCCCGGAGGAGGTTTCGCATTCTGGGTGCGTCGACTCTGGTCGCGTGAAGACGCCGCTGACGCGCTTCGAGCAGGGCTACGGCGAGTTCTTCTTCCCGCGCCACCCAAAGCTCTCCGCCTTGATCACACCGTACTCTGCTGGAACTCTCGGTGCGCCCTTTTCTCCCTCGCTCCTCCCGACTTGGGACCAACCTTTCTCTCCGCAGGTCCCTACTGGCAGCAACCCGGTCGTTCCTACGTCGAAGGTCTCCTCTCTCCTCTCCCCTTCCCCACCGCCTCTCCCTCCGAATTCGGGGCATGGGACCCAACGACCTTCAAACGAACCTACTTCTCCCTCCTCCCCTCCTCTCCCTCCCCTCCCTCCCCTCCCTCCCAATCCAGCATCGCAATCTCGCACCTCCCCCTCCTCCTAACCCACCACTGGACTCTCCACGAACTCGAATCCTACCTGCGGACCTGGAGCTCGGCACTCACCTACAACGAGACGCACGGCGGGGACGTCGTTGGCGAGTTTGTTGAGCGGTTGGGGGAGGAGATGGGATGCGAGGGGATTAGGGTGGGAGAGAAGGTCGAGGTGGGGTGGAAGATGGGGTTGATGGAGGGGAGGAAGACGGCATGAGGGGCGAGGATGGGTGCGAATCCAGTTGTTCGAGGACAAGGGACTTCCTCGCTCTCTCGTTCCATAACGAACGAGTGTTGAGGAAAAAGTTGGTTACAGTTAAGGTCAAGCGAAAGCCCTGGTACGAACGGGCTGGGGGAGGGGAACTAGGTCAGAGGGGATGAGAGGAGATGAGAGGGGATGAGAGGGGGTGAACGAGTGTCGATAGCAAGGGGGGGGGGGGGTTGTTGAATGAATCTACGGGGACGAAAGACGAAATGGGAGTGAAGAGGAGAGTGCAAGCAAGGACTAAACCGACGGCGACGCCGGCCTCTCCTCAGCCTTCTTCGACGTCCACCTCCTACAAACGTTCTCAAACGAGCACTGCTTCACCTCGCCCAACGCCAGTCCCCCCATCTGCAACCCCAGTCCCCCCACATCGACCGCCGACTTGTCGTTCATGACGACCTGGAGCGTCGCGCGACCCTCGAGGACGCTAGCGACCTTGTCCCCATTCATCCTCCCACTCTTCTTCTCCTCGGCGGTCCCAGCGAACGCGTCGATGAAGGCTCCCGTCATCCTCGAGAAGAGGGTCTGCGCCGCAAGGCCCGCAACGAACGCCTCTTGCTGCTCGGACGCGCGCGGGGATTGAAACGCAAGGAGTGCCGAGGGAGAGGTGTAGGTGTCGCGAGATTCCTTGGCGGAGAGGGAAGGGTTGAAGAGGGATCGAGGCGAGGAGGAGGGGGCGAAGAAGGCGGGTCGGAAGCCGTTCGGGACCGAGGAGGGGTTCGTCTTGTGCGAGGCTGCGCCGGCCATGTTGTGGGCCATCTTGCCGTAAAGCTGCCCGCGGTACTCCTCGACGTTCTCGGGACGAAGCCAGTATGGGTTCGAGGCGAAAAAGTCGTCGAAGGTTCCATTGGAGGGAGGGGCGTCGGCGGGGGCGTTGAAGCCGGTGCGGAGGTGGGCGGTGAGGGAGGGGAGTTGGGAGAGCTGGCAGGGGGAGAGGTTGTTGAGGGCGGGGTTGAAGTTCTGCGTCGAGAACGGGCTCGGCTTCGGGTTGAGAAGGTTGAAGTCGGGAAGCATGCTGCGTGCGGAGAGAGTAATCAGCGACTGCACCGACCAAAATCAAAGCGAAACAAAACGCACGTCGTATGAACCGGCATGTATCCTCCTCCCATCCCCTGGGTCGTCCAGCTCCCCGTCCCACGCTTCAAACTCGGAGCAACGTCCTTCTGGAGGTTCGGCTTCGCGATCCCGTTCGCGCCCCTCGTTCCCGTCCTCCTCGCGCTCGTCGACGCGGCAGGAGCCTTGTCGTCCAGCGCCCATTCGTCCGACGCGCCAGCGACAGCGTTGGCGGGGTTGACGCCGAGTCCGACGGCGGCAGGAACGGGGAACGACGCCATCTTTTCCATCATCTCGTCCCACTTGGCCTTGAGGAGGGAGACCTCGGACTTGAGCTCCTTGTTCTCGCCGCGCATCGTGCCGACTTCGTCGCGGAGCTGAGCGATGATCGTATCGCGCGACGAGATTTCGTCCTCGAGAGTCGTGAGGTACTCTGCGCGCCAGAACCGGTCAGCAAGCAACCCAAAAACGGAAAGCGAGAGAAAGAACGCACCCTTCCTGCGGTGCCGAAAGTTCCTCGCACTAATCTTGTTCCTCAACTGACGCTTCTCCTTCGAGTTGAGGTTCTTGTACGTCTCGGGGTCGGGCTTGTCGGTCCACTCGGGGACAGGCGGCAGCGTGCTCCTCAACGACGTCTGGTGCAGGGTAGCCGTAGCGAACCCAGCGACAGACGTCTTGGGAACCTTGGTCTTCCTCTTCGTCCCGGCGATGGCAGACGACGCGACCGAGTTGTCCGAATCACCCATCTCGTCGTCCTCGTCCTCCTCTGCGATGGAAGCCGACACCGAGGCGGGAGGGATGAAGGCGTGGACGTCGATCTCCTCCTTGACCTGGACCTCGACGACGGGCTCCTCCTCGACGACGGCGGGGAGCTCGGGCTCGACAGAGGCGCCAGGGGCAGGATCGAAGAAGGACGGGTCGATGGACCAGCTGTCGCCCATGTCCGAGTCGCCGGGGAGGTCGAGGTCGAAGCTGAGAGGGCTCCTCATGCTGCCCGAGTTGTCCGAGACGGGGCTGAAGCCGCCGATCGGGGATCCGGGGAGGGTGGGGAGGAAGGCGGAGGGGGAGAAGGTCGAGGAGAACGAGTTCTCGGGGGCGTCGGCGGCGAAAGGGTGGTCCGAGGCGGAAGGAGGGAGAGGAGGGAGGGTGAAGGACGAGGGGAGTTTGGCGACTTCGGGAGCGAGGTAGTGGCTGTGGAGAGAGACGGTTAGCTCCGTTCGTCCTCCAACTGAGGGCACCAGCACCATGGCTCCTTGGAAAGGGTGGCTGCGAAACAGGCTCTGCGAGGGGCTCGTCGATGGCATCTATTCGGCGTTCTGTTTGGACGTGGTTCCCAACAGAAACGAGCGAAAGGAAGTCCCGGCGACAGATCCCCGTCGCCCTTGCCACCTCGGCACCCACGCTTGAGCAGACGAACCCAAGTCCTCTCTGAACGAAACCAGCAAGATCGGGCGGCTGACAGGATCGTGGATCCCAGCAAAGTCGTCTAGAAGCGCTGGTTCGACTCGGACAGGACCTGACCCCTTCCCTTTCTGCGGTGGAGCTGTGCCCCGCTCGCGCCTTTTTCAGAAGATCGGTCCCCCCCTGAAGGTCGTCGTCTCCTGAACGCCCCCAGGCAGCACCGACGACGAGCAGCGCCCCTTCAAGGACGACTCCTCACCGCTACCTGCCCTTCCCAACCCCCGATCCTTCCCAAAACCCTGCCCGAACCCCGAGTCCGAGCACCCAACAACCCTCCCCAAGGCACCCCAACCAAAGCACGCCACTCACCGAAACATGTCGGCAAAGCTCATCCCCTCCGTATCCGCCTCTCCCTCGACCATGACAGGCCCGTTGGCGGCGGCGTTTTGCGCGATGGTGAAGGCGTCCTGTTGTCCGATCAGGTCGAGGTCGAGGAACGAGTCGATCGAGGGGAACGATCCGGCGGTGGTGGGTGTGAGTGGGGGTGGTTGGTGCGTTGCCATTCGTTGGCTGGTGGGCTTGTCGAGCTGTCGAGGGCGTGGTTAATGGGCAAGGGGAGTCAGAAGCTTTCGAGCGCTTTCGATTCGAGGTTTCGAGGCTGGGGCGCGCAGGAGTGGACCGATTGCTTCGGTTGGAGCGGGGTTGCCAATGTGTACTTCTATGGGAGGTATTTTGCGCGCTCACACTACCCCGGGGACGGTGGGTTGATGGGTTGAAGGACGCGTCAGCTTCGAGGCAGGTCGCCGAGCTGGACTCTGGATTTGATTTCGCTCAGCCCTGCGAGAGAGAAGGGAGGGAGGGGAGTCGACGTGGAAAGCGACGCGGCAGTAGCTCCAGAGTAAAGGTTTCGTTCTACCAGGGAGATAGAACGTGCGGAGCGACGTGCCAGCGAATTCAACTGCCTCCGCAACGATCGCTGCATTCCTCCGCGCCTGCTCCCGACGAGAGCTGGAACGAAGAGCTGAGGAGAGCAGAGCCACGGATGCTCGCTGCGTGAAGGAGAGAAGCAGGGGAGCGAGAAGCGTCTTCAAGACCCAGCCCAAACCAAAGCCCAGTCGCAGCGAGCGAGCAGCGCCAGTCCACCGGCAAGACATCTCCAACTGCCCAGGTCGACCGCGCACAACAAAGAATCCCTTCCATCCCTCACCGCCTCCCCCTCTTACTCTTGTCGTAATCCTCCTCCCTCCTATCCTCGGTCCTCTGCAAAAAGTCCTGCTTCTCGAGATACCCGTCCTTCCTCGCCTTGTTGAGATCGTCCGACAGTTCCTCCTTGGTCACGAACCTGCGTACGCGCATCAGCTCCGAGCCTCTGCAGGGAGGAACCAGCGAGAGAGAGAATCGGGAGGACGCACTTGTTCCAATCGAGCTTGGACTTCTCAAGCGTGTTGAGCTTCGGTGGCTTCGACAAGCTCGCCGATAGCGCCGACAGTCCTCCCTTAGCTCGTTTCGGTGGTGCCAATTTCGGCGGAGGAGCAGCGACGGCAGGAGGAAGTGGACGTGGTGCGGCTGTCGAAGCGTCGGCAGGTCCAAAGAGCGCGTCCTCGGCTGAAGGAGCAGCGGGTCCCTTCCCTTTGCTATCCACCGTCTTTGGAGGCACCGTAGTCCCCTTCCCCTCGAACGCCTGCGCCTCGCGCCACACCCTCGCCTCCTCCGAATCCTCCAGCACCTCCTTCTCCGTCCTGCAGCTCCCATCAGCTCCCGTCCCTCCTGCGCCCCAGAAGAACCTACGTGATAGTCTCCCCCACAAACTCGTAGCTAACCGTGATAGTCACCTTCTTCGGCTTGGGCGCCGCAGCCTTGGAAGTACTCGCGACCACCTCCTCCGGCGCATTGAAGCTCGCCCAGAGGTCCTCGACCGCGTCCTTGCTCATCCTGCACTCCCATCAGCTCCCCCCCCCAGCCCACACAAAAGGGAAACGGGCGCACGCAGGCTCGATGGGCGTCTCCGCGACCTTGGGACGCTTCGAGGGATGGTCGTCCTCCGAGTCGGAGGAGCTGTCGCCAGAGTCGGAGGCGACAAAATCCTCGTCTTCGTCGTCGCTGGGGAGGAGGGTGGGGTCGGTATTAGCGATGGGCGGCATGGCGCGTGCAGGGCGAGGTTGGTGGAGGAGGGAGAGCCTCGTCGAGACGGACGCGCCCTCTTTCTCTTCTACCACAGCGCCTCGCTTGTCAAAGGTGAACGAACGCTTTCAAGCTGCCTGGGACTGGGTCTGCTTGGTCTGCACTGATTGGCCCGTGGGATCTAGGACGTACGAGGACCTGCTGAGCGCGCGCCAGCTGGCAGAGGCCGGGATCACTGCTCTCAGGACGGGACGTGAGCGCGTGAACAGGGACGACAGGGAGGAGCGTCGGGGACTGCTTTACGCTGGAACCTGCTGCGTCGCTTGGGTGAGCAGGAGGTAGCAGGAGACCTCGGTGGGCAAGCGCTGATCGCAGACCAGATCTGCTCTCGTACCTCAAGGCTGGGGACTTGCTGGACCGCTCTCCCACTTACGGTGAATTCATCGCGTTGGATACGGGCTGCGCCTGTGGAGGAACGCGATTAGCAGCTGGCTGGACGCTCGAATCGCGACCGCGCTCCCGTTATTGAGCTCAGCTGAGTTCCACCACGACATCTGGAGGAGCTGCTGGAGTCTGGAGAGATTGTAGCGCAGCTGCCAAGCTGATTACTGCCGAGTGACGGTCCTCACTCAACCTGCGAACTCGCCTTCGCAATCTCGCTCTTCTCCTCAACTCTCTGTTTCTCTCGATCCTCGCCGACTGGTGCAGGCCTCGATCTCCGCTTTTCTCGCGACGCTCGACTCCTACAGAAACATCCTTCGAGTGCAGCAGATACAACCTAAACTCCTCGCCCTACGCATCCTCCGGAAACATCCTCGCCAACCTAGCCCCCAACACCAACCTCCCCCTATCAACCTCATCGCGCCTCTCGAAAAACTTCCCCGTCTCCCCATCGCCAAAGAGCGCCACAAAGTCCTCCTCCTGGACGTGAGGAAGGGCCGCGACAGCTTCAGCGGGAGGGTCACCGTTCAGGTGCAACGTGTCTCCGAGGTGGTTGAGCTGGGTATCGGGGTCAGTGGAGCGTGGAGAGGGAGGGGAGGGACGCACGTATGTGTAGCAAAGCTTGAAGGGGCCGTAAAATCCCTCGAGGCCTTCGTTTTCTGCGAGCGAGAGATGATCAGCAAGAGTGGAGCGAGGAACGGAGCGAAAGGACGTACGAGCCCACTTCCAGCCCGTAATGACGTTCGACGTCCTCACGCCGTTCGAATCTCCAATAAACACCCACCCGACTCTCAGCCCCACCGTCCCATGCTGCGAAACCCTCTTCCTGGGCTCCTCCTCCCTCATATCCGTCTCCCTAAACTTCCCCGCACATCACGAGCTGGTCCGCAAAACTCTCCTCGTCCCTCCTAAAGATTTTGCCCTCCAACATCGGCGCGTCGGGAGCACATAATTGCATCGTCGCGATCCCCAAGGGCATCGCTGGCATCCCCATAGCGGCGCCCTCGGTCGGGACGTCGAAGATGAGGCGAGCGATGGAGGCGGCGTAGAGGAGGTTCATGAGTTGGTGGGGTGTCGAGCCGTGAGGGACGGCGAAAGGAGTCGAGGCGTCCCTGGCGAGCTGCGTGATCTGTTTCCGCTGCAGCTTCAGTGATTGATCGCCCGAGGAGGAGGATGAACGCACGAGGCTGCGAACGGGGGTGTTTTGAAGGGTACGCTCGACGTCGGTGATCCCAGCTCCGAGAAGGGTCGGTCCCAAGCGAGCGACGATCGTAGGAATGTCCATCGACCCTCCTCCTCAACGGCGGAGCGAGGATGTAGCGCCAGTTCTCTTCCCCCTTCGAATCCGAGCGCTTCGCAATGGCGATTCCAGGTGCGGCGAGGATCATGGGTCGAGCTTGGATGTCGCAGTTCGGCGGGAGGCGGCGAACGAGCTCGCAGAAGATGGAGATGACGGCGATGGAGTGGAACGTTGGTTCGTCGGGGTTGCCGAGGAGTGTGAGTCCGGGGTCGGCGCCTTCGACGGCGCGTTCGAGGATGATGTTGATGAGACTCTGCGGAATGCTTCGTCAGTTGGGCAGAAAGAGGAGACGGATGGAGAACGGACCCTGTTGGAAGGCTGGAGGTGAAGCTCTCCCATCGTGTCCCAGACGAGGAGAGCCATCGCATCGAGGTCCGGAACCTGGCCATTGGCAAAGAGCCAATCTCGCATCCCTGCGACGCGATCCAGCTGGAGCGAGATCTGCCGGACTAGAGTCAGTGACTCCTTCCTTCGCCCTTCGTGCAAGCGACTACTCACATCGAGCTGGGAGATTCCCAAGAACCCAGGAAGCGCCGCCCCTCCCGCCAAGAAGTCGTCGAGCGTTCCTTGCGCGTCCTCCTTCGCAGCAATCCCAATCCACGTCTCCACCGCCGCAGCCCTCACGATCGCTCCAGCGACCTCCTTGGCAAAGTAACTCCTCGCCAACCAGTCCTTCGGGTGGCTCTCCTTCGTCGCCTTTTCCTCCAAAGCCATACAGTCGACCGCGTCAACCCCCAGCTCCGCGACCTGCGCGACCTTGTCCTCCTGTCCCCTCGGCGCCTCCAAAACGACTTGAAGCCCCCTGAGCGCCTCGTGGTCGATCAAAGTACGGCGCGCAAAGTTGAGGGGTGGAGGAAGGAGAGGGTCCGGAGGACTAGTTCGGGAGGGAAGCGGGAGGTTGGGGGAAGCATCGAGGAGGCGGGTTGGCTCAAACTGGCTTGAGAGAGAGACCTTGCGCGGGGCTGATGAGCTGGGGGAGTCGGTGGAGGTATCGGCTCAGAAGGAACACCTGGGGAAGAACGAAGGTAAATCCCCGGGACAAAAATGAAGTAAACAAAAGGAGTCTTGTCCGGCCCCGCGTTCCGCAGTCGGCGACCCACCTTGGAGTCTAGCGGTAGCTGTTCCTGTGTCGCCGCATCAAGCAACACGATCAGCTAGCGTCCCAGGGCAGCTGCGACTTGTCTTTACTCGTTTCGTAAGCCCAAGTTGAGATGGGGGAAGTGCGAGGTTCGCAACAGGAGGCTTGCAGGCGCGAGATCGTGGTGGAACTCCTTGGTCGTGCATGTTCGTCCCTGAGTCTTGCTGGAAATAATTTCTCGATGGATCACAGTCGAGGAGACAACGCCCTCCCAAGAGTTGGAAGCACCCTCCCCATGAGCGTCGAAAGCGGTGGCGGGAAGTCAACCTGTCCAGCGGGCGGAACAAGTTCCCTTCGATTGGAGTTCTAGGTAGTTGGACAAGGTGGTTTGTACGGAGCAGGCTGAGTCACCGTCGCAAGAAAGAAGGAAGTGAGGGACTCGAGCGTCGAGGCGGCCGGGCACGAGTGGCAGCGGTTCAATCCTTCAGACTCTTCTACACCGACTGCTCCGTCCCAGCAGCAAGATAAAGACTACTTCCGTGCCTTGCCTCGGTACGGCAAGCAGCCCCGCGAGGAGACGTCGAGACGAGCAGGTGGGTGAGGCGACGTGGTCAGAACGAGCAGGGGCTGGTCCTGGGGCGTAGACTGTTCGGAAAGGAGTCCACAGTCTGGAGAAGTACTCGCGCTGGCTCTCGAAGCAGATTGTCTGGCGACTGTCCGAGGTGGGAGGAGAAGAAACAAAGCAAAAGTCGCGTCGAAGTTCTCTTCCTCCTCCCCCTCGTGACCTCCCGCCTAGTCTGATGCCGCCCAAGCGCTCAATCGAGGTCGTAGTCGAGATCAAATCTGCGCCTGGGAAGAAGGCCAAGCTCACGAAGGTCTACTGCCATCAGGGTGAGTGCGCGCGAGCAGCCTGAGAAGGACGCGACTCGAGTGCTGACCTCTCCGCCCCTCAGACCACCAAGCCCACGATCCCAGTACTACGACCCTCCTCCGCTGCACCACTCCCAAGCCTCTCCTCAAGTCCGCCGCCAAAGGGAGCGCCCCTCTGACCTGCAGGCACACCTACTGCTCTAGGTGTTTGCTGAACCGCTACGGAATCGCGGCGGACGAGGTCGTTCAGGCGGGGAAGCAGGGGGAATGGAAGTGCCCGAGCTGCTGTGGGAACTGTGCGTGTCACTTGCTGCGCTGGAGGGAGGAAGCTGACGCGCTCGACTCAGGCAACTGCTCTGTTTGCCGCAGGTACGCGACTGGATCCCTTCGACACGCTCCCCAGCTGACGTTGAAGCTCTACAGGAAGTTGAACCAGCTCCCTACTGGTAGCCTCACTGCTCTCACCAAGAGCCGCGGTCTGTCGAACGCCGCCGAGCTCCTCGCGCAAGACGCCGTCGCGTCCACCTCTGTGAGTCTTTCCTGCCCCTGCTCAGACCATGTTGCTAACCCTCCCTAGCAGTTCTCCACTCCAAAGCCGAGCACCAAGAGCCCAAAGCAGCGTACAACCATCATCGTCGGACCCTTTCCCTCGACCTCGAAGAACATTCCCGCTCGTTGGTTCTCCGCGGCCTCCCCTCCCGCATCCACCTCCAAGCCTACGCCTTCGCCACTCGGAGCGATCAAGGATTTCTCTTCCACCGTCTCGCTCGCCTCCATCAAACCCACCGCCTCCCACTCCCCGCCCAAGCCCAAAGCCAAGGTTCCAACCCCCACTCTCCCCATCGCGTCCTCGTCGACCCTCTCCCCATCCAAGCGGCCAGTCGTCCCTTACCCCCAGCCTCGCTCCGCCTCTCACCCCCGCAAAGCCACCGCCACACCCCCTCTCTACGTCCCAGCTCCCCTCCCCCACCCCACTCGCGGCCCGCCCCCCCCCCCCCCCCCCACACCACCCCCCC